>PVHP010004638.1:0-70103 GCA_004024765.1 Zapus hudsonius | reverse complement strand
ACAGGAGGCAGCCAGGTTGCCCTCCCACCTTTATGTGTTGTAGCTGAGGGGGGCAATGTCTCTGGGAAATCTCTCCTACCACAGCTCTTGCAATCTTTCCGCCCCCTCTTCCGCTCAGTTCCCTGAGTCATGGAGGGTGAGTTTTAAGTCTGTTTTATTGTTGTGAACTTAAGAGTCTCTATGCTTCTCCTTGAAGTTGTGTTGGAAGTCATTGGTGTCTGTCTCACTGACATATCCTGGTTTGACTGATTGGCTGTGGTTATAGGTCTCTTTCTTGCCCTGCCACTCTCTCAAGTGCTTCACTTGGGGCCTACATGATAGGCCTGGGGAGGTTCATCTCTTGCTGGGATATCGGCCTTCTGCCTGAGGCTCATCGGTGGAATCCGAATGACCACAGGTCTCTCACTGCCTTCTGAAAAATACAAACAGAATCTCCATAGGAGAGTGAGATCAGTATAGTTTAAATGAGACACACATTTCTAATTTGGCAAAATTCTATTGAGATTAGCCTCTCTGTAGTTCACTGGCAATGGGGATTTCTTTTTGGAGCCCCAGTTTTTGGTTCCCGTAGGATTTTGCCCTGAGTCCCAATTCCAGTTAAGGGTTCCTTGTCACTGAGTGGATTTCTTGCTGTGCCAAATTTTTAAAAATATTTTATTTATTTACTTGAGTGAGAGAGAGAAAGAGAAAGAATGGGTGCACAACCACTTAGATGGGAGGTTAATCTCCACTACAAAGAAAAGAGTGGTTGTTTGTGGGGGGTTTTTGTTTTGTTTTGTTTTTTAGTAAAACAAACTGAAAGCCATTTTCCCACCTCAACATAGCATTTTAATAAATAAGGTAAAGGAAATAGTCACAGACAAAAAATCATATATCTCTCATTAAATATGGCTTAAACTTTGCTAACTGATATTTACTCATTTTTTCTCTTGCTATAGTATTAGTCTTTAGCATTCATTTTTCTCCATTGTATTTCTAATATCTTCTAATATCTTCAGCTGTAATTGGTTTTTGCTTTATTTATTTAGATACCTTACACTTGCTTCTAGTCTCTATAGATATTTCAAAAAATCATGGGTTAAAATCTAGAACTAAAAAAGCAGTGACTTCAAAGAAATCCAGTGAGCTTGTTAAAACAACACCTTCCTCCAGTGAAAACATGTGGGCTGTTTCTAATCAAATTACCATATGCTTGTTGAGTTGTCCCTTTCTGCCCCCATAAACTTCCTAATATTTTTCTGTAAATGATGTTAAGTTAAATGGCCTATAATTGCCTGCGCCATCTCATAGCCCTGCTTAGAATAATGCTATGTAACACTTTCCAGACCTCAGGAATCTGATCTATCATCCAAAGACTTGTGTAAGGACCAATTCGAGTTTCCCTCAGCTCTGTCTCTGAGTGTCTGGAGTAAAAAGCTCTTGCTGCCTTTTGTCCTGAAGCTGTCCTCTTTCCCCCATTGCTGTCCTCATCACCTTCTCACACTTGCCTCCTGGGGTAGGAAATGAGATTCCCTTGTGCTAACCCTTGCTCCAGCCCTAGTGGAGGCCAGTCTGTGCTCAGGTCCTGATCCTGTGACCTCAAAGCTCTCGTGCCCCCTCCACTATGGCTTGCCTTTGTTCCTTGTTCTGACTGGTGGGAGCAGGGGTCGGAGGAGGCAGAGAGACCAGATTAGGGCCAGTGCCTCTCTTCCGGAACTGCTAGCCAAGGCCTATAAAAGAAATCAGACTGCTGGTTCTGAAACATTCCTTCCTCTTGTCACATCCTGCCACCTTCTGCTTTCACAGCTATGTGCCTGCGGTGGTTGAAATGCTACAGTAGAGCCTGTTCTTGCTTCTATTCTGCATCATTCTAAGGGCTCCTTACTACTTAATTTTATAAATAGTTTATATCTCTAAATCACTGTTTATATATTTAAGCCTCCCTCTTAGGCTTCTCCTGCTAATCTTTATATCCTTCCTTAATCACATTGCCCTTTCCTGCCCTCTCCTGCCCTGGACTTAACCAAGAGAGCTTTACATTTCACTCTTTGCAGTTGATTTTCAAATATTCCACTATGTGTTTCCCACACTACATAGGATCACACTGAAAGCCCTCAGGGACATATTCCATTCCTGCTGAATCCTGCAATCATTCCTCAATAGCTCTGGAGAGCAATTTATACCTAATGCTGTGACTTGAGTATAATGCCCTCAGCTTTCCCCCACTTTCCTCTTCACAGCCTTTTCTTATGAGATCATTAAAGACTCAAAATTTATATTGACATAGATAGTATCTTCCCTTACTTAAAAAAATACTTTCGTTCATCCTTAAGCCTGTCTGGTATCTTTAATGTAGATACTTTTCATAACTTGTGCCAATAGAGAATCCATGTGGAATCTGTCTCCTTTTCCCCCCAAAACGTATTCAGATAATAACTATTTATATTTATAATGTTACTCTGAACCTCTTCATGTCTACAAAATTACTTCCAAAATCTTTCAATCATCTTGGAAATTTGTTTATAGCATCTTCAACTTCTTTCCATAGGGAGTAAAATTAGTATCAAGCTCAACTTCTAAACCAGCTACTATGTGGTGGATTAGTCAGCTTTTCATTGTTATAATCAGTACCTGGGTAAATAATTAAATGAGGAGAGATTTTGGTTCATGGTTTCAGTGGTTTCAGTCATCATTAGTTGATTGTTGTTTCCAGGCTGTATAAAGCAGAGTATCTGGAAAGGAGACCCTAGCTAGAGTAGATCCACTCTCCACAGGAGAGACCAGCCAGAGTAGATCCACTTTCCACTGGAGAAGCTAGCTAGAGTAGATCCACTCACAACAGACAGCAGGGAGAGGGGAGGGTGGGAGAACAAGAAAGAGCTGGGATTAGGTGTATCTCTTCAGTCCACACTTCCAGTGACCTCCCAATAGTGCAATCATATTTATCTATCAGTAGATTACTATATTGATTAGATCAGAGATTTCATGATTCTGTCAGCTTTCAATGATTGAATCCACCAGTGAAGGAACAAGCCTTTTAGAGGACATTGTCTATCCAAGCCGTCATATTTTGGTCACCCAATATATTGTATTACTTATGAGAGATGTTTGTGTCCCCAACTTGACCACCTGCATTTTTATATTAATCCTAGCCAGTGTTCAGAAAAATTTTTTAAATTTCTGAAGTGGGTAGATGGTTCAGTCTTTCTGCACAAGCAAGTGGATCAGAGTTGAGATCCCTAGGAGCCAAAAGAAAGCTTAACGCTATAGTTAGAGCCTGTAATCCCCGAGCACGTAGGGCAAGCAGGGAGCAGACACAGGAGAATCACCTGCAAGCTCAAGGGCCAGCTCTCCTGGGGAACACTGTGCTGAGGAAATTCTGCTTCAAACAAGGTGGACAGACCAACAGCTGAAGTTCTCTGACCTCCACATGTGTGCCATGGCACGCAGACACCTACACTCACACTCGTGAACACATACACATCATGAACATGCTTGAAAAGAAAAAAATCTGTTGTCTGCTGGTTTTTAAAGTCAACAGTATCTTCCCATACTACAAGTCATCTTTACCTTCTGGAATGACTATTTCAAAAATTTCTCCTCAGAGAGATTTTATAGCAGCTACTATCTAATTTTCTTCCTTTGCCCTATCTACCTTACACTCCCCAAAGCGTTAACTATTCTATACCAAATATAATTTTCTCCCCAGCACATCTTTCCTTAAAAACAGTTGCTGTCCAGGTACCAACCATTCTGGGTATACTGAAATGTAGCTTATGTCTCCTTTGGCTCCGCCTTACTGTTACTCTGGGTGTCTTCTCTTGCCTCACTGTCACACCTGTGGCTCAGGCCAGACTGGTTTCCTCATTCATTGTTACAACTACTAGCAAAGTTGAGATGCCATCTGGCTGCTTTTGCCACAAGCTCCAAGGTGAGACACCTGCAGCTGATGGTGTTACCCCTGTGATAGATCTGCTCGGCCTCCTAGGCAGGGTGTTTAATGTGTGCCTCCTTTCATCTTTGTTCAAGGATAAGGACTGTCTTTGACAGCACAGTCGTTTGTCCATTTGTCGTGCTAGAATAAACTTCTGGCCTCTTGGGTGAATCAAAGGTGCTTCATGAAAACCTGGTGTCAGAATATCAGAGTTGCACATGAGTAGGATATAGGAAGACAGATCCACTCTAGGTTTTAGTATTCATTCCAGAAACCCTGCAGGTACTGTGTTCACTGTGGTATTCGCTTAAAATACCATTCTGATTTGCCTTCCCTTTCTCAGAAATACATCAATGTACAAAATATAATAAATATTCTGTTTCTTAGAGAGTCAGTGATAAAGTCTTGATTCCATTCCTACCATGGAAGCTAGCCCCCATCTTTCACACTCAGAAATATAAAATGGGGGTGCTAAGGTCCTTATTGGATATACTCAGCCAAATGACAGGGGCTGCGGAGCTCCTAAGAAGGTTGAACAAGAGTTTCTCTAACTTAGGGCAGTTAGAGGCAAGAGAAGAGAAACAGTTCTCTGTGCTGAGCATTGTCGTTGTCATTGTGGTTTGTTATTAATTATCAGCATCATGTTCTCCCATGAAATCTATAGGTATCAAGGACACCTTCGAGAAGGAGACTGGGGCTCTTCCATTCCTGGAACTTCTTGTCTTTGATATTATTTCATACCTAGACAACTTCACGCAGAAAAGCAATTCGTGGACAGTAGCCATGTGTTGGACTGGTGACTCTCCTTTGATTCTTCCTAAATCATATGCTTCTAGGGGTCATAAGCAGCACTGAGATTCAGCGTGTTCTTCGGCTGTTCCTAGAACCTCATGTCCCCAGCAAGGAAGAGCACAGCCTCCCAGAAGAAGGCCGTTCGTCATTTCTATTTTCCTCTAAGCACCTTCACTCATCGCTCACCAATCTTCCTACCATCTGTGCTTGATGCGCTGCACTTGCAGGATTTCCTTCCATAGTCTAACATCTGGCCTAGTTCCCTATTGCTGCTTTAACAGACTCATAACTTTAAAGCTGGGAGCATAAGCTCCCGGATTTGTCTTCTTATATTCTGAGGCCAGGAGTCCTAAATGGGCTCTACCAAGCTAAAGTCAAAGTACTGACAGAACCATGACCCTGCTGAAGGCTGATGGCCAGAAGGTTTTCTGCTGGCCAGACAAGCAAGTTAATTGCTTGAACTATTGCTAGTTGTTCAGAAGACCTGTCACAAATCACTTTAAAGAGACAACAGAAACATGGGCACTGGTCATTTCATAACGTCCACACTCCTACAACATTGGCATGTACAAAGATGGCCACAGGCCTTCCTAAACAGGGAGGAGAGACCTGCCATGACTCTCGTCATGCTGCCAGGCTGCTGATGAGCGAGGGTTAAAGTGGGCGTGGCAGCAAATAGAATTGAGGCTGTTCTAGTCATGCAATAGCCCGACTCTGGCCACAGGAGCCCTGAAAGGGGACACGAGCAGCTCAAAGTCACCACATCCCACTTGTGCCTCCAGAAAGTTCTCCCCTCTCTGTACCTCTGTAACCTTCCTCTCTTCTGTATTTTCTTTCTTTTAGCCTTTTTTCTTCCCTTCTCTTTTCTTGCTACTGCTTAAATTCACATAGTCATGCTTCTGAGATGACCAGACTGTCTTAATAGCTGCTGTCCACCCACCATGCACGCGCCATTTGCTCCATTAAGTTAAACAGTTGTGTTTGAGACAAATTCTTCATAGTTTCCAACTGCATTAGAGCCTCTAAGGTAGAGTGTAGAGGACCTGACTTGCATAAGAGAGATCTGTTTGTGCCACAAACTTGGGCCCTCACAGTTCTTCAAAAAAAGAGCATTTTACACATTCCTCAATGTCATAATGAACTGCTTTGCTATTTAATAGGGAGTTTGATTTCATAAGAAAGTGTTCCTCAGCAGCGTTGCAAAGACACTGCACATTGTGAATGCAGGTTGTTTCCATTTGGCTTTGAAAACAGGTGACAAACGCTGTCCCTAAAGTCATCATCCAAAGCCAGTTATTGGAACTTTGGGGACATGTTAACTTTTGCATGAGGCCATTCAATAAGATGTATTTGTTTCTAAATTAGTTTTAGTTCAGGACGATTACAAAGTGCTATAACCCTCGCTGGAATTCTAGTTGAAAGAAAGTTCAGTGATAATTTGAGTATTTTTTTGGGCTTGCATTATGAATATAGAATATATAAGCCCCAACACCCTTCTTCCCAACTTTCAGATTTTTTGCATCTCTCCTTTAACGCTCCGGACCTGTCTTTACTTTGTTTTTCCCACTGTAACATAATCATAGATACTTGTTTTGCCATCAGCCTCAGTGGACACATTGTGGAGATGGGTGATTGTTAGCGTCAGAGGGAGCGTGCTCTAGTTAGTCAGCCTTGCCTCTGATGAGTCGTTCCCACCTGGGAGCCTGGGAGGCAGCATCACTGTGATGGCAGGTTGTACAGGATGAATCACCAAAGAGACAGTCTCATGGTTTCCAACCAGCTCTGGTGTCACCAAAATGACTCAAGCCAGGGTTTTAAACTATGAATAAACTCTAAATAGTAGAATAAAAATGAATTTTCCTAATTTCCTTTCTACTTGAAATTTTTCCGAAGATGATTATTAAAGCTCACTTGCAGCTTACGTGTATATGTCCAACCCGTAACATACCCTCACTCTGTTTCTCTTCCTGTTTCTCTGTAACCCTTTTCTGTAATTCCTTCGTCATCTGCCTTTCTCTTTTAGTGTGTTTGCTGATGCTCCTTCCTTTTCCTTTTCCTTTTCTTTATTTATTATTAATAAGTAGAAACTCTGTATGAACAAGACTTGTGTTGGTACACCCCTTTCCTCCTCCCGGCCCCCAATCCACTGAGGGTCTTGTTGGTGGAATGGGGTTGTCCACGGTTCAGAGAATGAGAGGAGTATAGGTTAAATGGGACAAACATGTTGATTTGGTGAGATTTTGATGGGTGCAGCCTCTCTGTAGACCCTACTTTTCTTTATCTCTCCTAAAACTTTGACCTTTAGCTACTGTTTCCCATGTGCATTTCTGCAGCTTTCTTTTTAATTTATCCCAACTATCTCATACAAGCTCAACACACCAGAGTTGATTTCTGGATGCTCTTCATAGGAAACGCTACCTCCCAGAGCCACCATAGCAGGGTGCCGCTGGTTCCCACAGGATGCCGTGGACACTTGTGAACAACTTGCTCATTGGAATATGTCTTAGTTGAACACCTTTGTGTTTGAGATAATTATTGGCACTATACCAATGAGATTGCATATACAAAAGACATCCTAACATGGCTTCTCTCTAAACTAAGAAAGCCCACCTGCCAAACAGCCTTCTAGCGTTGGCTGCTGTCTCTCTTGTGCCCTCCCTGAAACTGTGGGGCTTAAGAGACAGTGCTTCCAGCCTCATGTATTGTTTTGGTGCTTCTGCTCTTCTATCTCTAAGACTTTCTGAGTGAAATGGCGAGAAATGAGCATCAGTCAGGGACTGGCAGTGTGCTGAGTGTTGTTCCTGTGGAGCTGAAGTCTACCAGACACCTGCTGGCTGGTCATCACTTCAGCTCCCCCTGGAGTCTTCAGTGTTTCTTTCTGTTTTCATAAAAGGCAAAACATAAACGTGTGCTTGTGTAAGATAATTAGTAACCATTTTGAACATCAGTTTACTTTTATTTCCGAAGTAAATGTTGGGATCCCAGAGATTTTCCCAGTAAGGCCCGTCTACATTCATTTGGTCAGAATTTGGCTAAACACACTGGTTTAGGCTTTGGATATACTTCCTAACATAATTTGTAAAAATATGATATTACTCACATGAAGAGAAATAGCCTGGTTGAGCTAAAAACGTTAATTTACAGTGAGGGCATGAATAACTCTAATGGGGCCACTCTGTCAGATGAACAGTGGGAAAAGGTTGGTCAAAACAGTTACTAATTTTCCTTTGAGTTCCTTGTGCTTCATGCCACCAGTTGACAGGAGAAAAGCCACTTTCATGCAGATTGCCCCATCTGTGAAATGTAGCATGTGTCTAAGTGTGAGCGTATGGGATGCAGATAAGTCCGTTGATCCATTCGTTTTTCTCTTGAGATGCAATCCTACCTGCATGAATCAGAGCCTCCCACTTGTCCTAAAGGAGGAATGGCTGCTGACGCCCTAGCTTCGTCTCCTCTTTCTGCTGGCAAGGAGGGCAGTGGGAGGCAGCCACAGGGACGAGACACTGAACAAACAGCCCAAGCCCTGGATCCCAGTGTGGGTGGTGCTGGGTGCTGGGAGCAGCCAGGGCTTGTGCCCAGCTGTCACTTGTGGTGCTGAACATCCACCGGAAAGGAGGTGAAGAGAGCACACACTGGAGACTTCGGATGTTTCAGCCCATGATTCCAGAGAGGACTGTGTCCACACTCAAATGATGGACATTTGTCAAACCTGATTCACACTACTCTCCCTTTACCCCGCCCCAGCTAAATAATGTTGCTATTGTTTTTCTACTTACCCTGGTTGATATCCAGATTTAAACCATTACTTACCAAAAACAATCTTTCCTTCTCTCCTTTTTTGTGGGATTATTACTTTTTTTTACATTAAAAGGATTTATTTTTTTTATTGTCCATAATGAGTTACAACATTTAGTGGGCAAACAATGAGTTGTTATCCCCAATTCCCCGCTGCCCTCCCCTCCTTACTCCACTGGATAACCTCCTCCATGGGTCGTCTGGATCAGTCCTTGTGACGGGAGACCATGGATAGCCTAGTATTCAGCCAGGTTCTCCTGGCCATGCCTCTGGATAATCTCCCCCACCACGGCTCTCACAATCTTTCCACCCCCTCTTCAGCATGGGATTATTACTTTTCAAAAGGAATTTAACCTTTTTTCTCTATCTTTATGATTTTTTTCAACTTCACTTTTTCACTTCACTTTCACTTTTTTCAACTTTATGTATGAAACCCTAATATTTTGTAGTTAGAATGAGTTTGTTATCATCTTCTCTGTCTTATGAATGATGGCTTTCACTCCAAGTTTAGCTAATAGGATTTTTTAGGAATGTGGTTTTTATATCTATAGTTATTTATGTAAACTATTGGTGATAGTATGGGTTTATTAATCTGAAGGAAACAAGGTAAGACACTTTGGTCAAAATAATTAGGGGTTACATAGAGGCAGATTGTAAAGTTCTACATTTTATTATCTACATCTTCAACTTTATGCATACGCTCAGTTTCCCCATCATCTGAATGAAGGGTGATAATGCTGAACTTCACAAATGTAGTGGGAGGCTAAATTAGTGTTGTGAAATGAGTTGAGATCATATGATCAAAGATACCACATTACTGCTAACTGATGTGATTAGTATCAGAGAAGTCCTCAAAGGAGTCTGGATTAATCTGACTAAATTATCCAGCGTCTTCTGTATCTGCTGGTAAGCTCTTGCATTTTTCTCTCTTGATCCTGGAGTGTGTTTCCAAGTGTTGGAGAGGATGAGAGAGGACAGCATTGTCATAGAATCATAAACAGAGGCAATGCCAGGTGAGGGTTGGACAACGTGCAAAGCGTGTTCTGCTGATGACTAGGAGCATAGCTTGTAACGGCACAGTGGCCAGGGGGTCATGTCCACCCCAAATGCTCACAGAGGCATTTTCTATGTCAGAAAAGTGGCCCTTCCACCCAGTTCATCTCATGAAGCCAACGGTGACAGAATCTGGCTAAAAAGATGGCTTTCCATAAGTTTCCCAAGTCAGTTCTGGGGCAAGAAATAGGGTGCTCCTGGCAGCTGGGGCCTGAGGCAGTCAGACTGATTACACAGAAAACCATACTGAAACTGGCCATGTGTAAAAAAATGCAGCATGCACACAACGGATCGTGTGGACAGTGGCAAAATGGGTTTCTCCATTTATTTTCAACCAGTGTGTTTCATTTTGACTTAAAAGTCAGAAACATTGTAGATGGATTCCCAGTGCTTCCCACAAGTTCTTAGAGCCCAAGATCCGTGTCTTCCAGCATCATGACCATAAGCAGAGTCTCTGTCAGGCTGGAGAAAGAATGGCAATCTTAGTCCCTGGTTCATGTGCTGGTGCCTCAAAGTCCCTTTCCAGAGGCTCATCATCATGCCATTTGGGTCCGGCCTCTGTGGCATGAGAAGGCAGGATCCTGGAGCTTCAAGGCCAGATGAGCATCTACAATGGGGTGGTAATGTAGAGAGGTCAGTTTCATTAACCTTGTGGAAAGTCAGATCAAAGTTGATTGCGTCAAGAATTCAACCTTGGGCTGGAGAGATGGCTCAGCAGTTAAGGCACTTGCCTCGGGTGCCTAAGGCCCCAGGTTCAATTCCCCAGTACCCACATAGGCCAGACCCACAAGGTAGTGGCCCTGGTGTTCTCTTTCTCTCTCTCTCTCTCTCTCTCTCTCTCTCTCTCTCTCTCTCTCTCTCTCTCTCTGCTTGAAAATGAATAAATAAAATATTTTTAAAAAAAGAATTCAACCTTGTAAGTCGAATGATAAGGAGTCTTCACTTCTACCAAGCTCAAGTTTTTGCTTGGTTTGGAAGAATTCTTTGTAGACATTTTTGCTTTGTAAAGTTGCATTTTGACTGATCCAGACTCTACTTGCGTTGTTCCTGATATATGGTCAGCCCCTTTAGAGTTACAGGAGTTAAACCCTCCACAAGCTCACACAGCTGCTTTGGGAGAGATTCACATTCCCTCCTCAGTGGAACACAGGCCTTTGCTTCATGGAGCCTGCACATTCTTCCTCACTGTGTGTCACTAGATCACTTACCAGTTAACACTAAACTGATGGTCAAAATGTAGAAGGCCAAGTCTGGTGCCCAGACAGCCTTACTTCCTCACTCTACGGAGCTCCAGGCTCAAGGGGGCCTCAGCTAAGGAGAACCCCCGAGGGTTTCTAGCATGCTGGTGCAGATGTTTGGCATGCCACAGGTCCCCCGATGGGCTGCAAGCCTGCCAGGTGGTCACTGAGCACCAGATGCTTGAGGCATCCAGTCCATGAGGGAGACAGCCTCTTTACCAAGCTAGAAGCAGACCTGCTGTGTTCTCAGCCATCCTGTGGCAGTGGCTGAGGCATGTGCTGAAGGAGGGTGAAGTAGAAGGAGGGTGATGTTGAGACAAAGGCAAGGCGATGGGCAGGGTTCAGGTAGGCAGCACTCTTTCTGCAGGAGGGGGCTGACAAGCTGTGATCTCGGGGTGCATCCAGCTTTAACAGGAGTTCTGTCTTCAAGGACTTGGGCCATGTGAAAACAATTTTAAAGACCCGAAGTCATTCACGTGAAGTGCACTTGTTTGGTTTGTGGCTTCGTGTTCTCTTTTTATATACAGAGGTAACTTTTATTGACCATTTCCAGCAATGCTCTGCAGCCAAGGCTGCCACATGAGGTATAAGCTCTGCTTTCAGGCTTTGCCTCAACTACCTTCTCCCCAAACTTTTGGCATCGATGAGTTCCTTCTTTTCTCTGACGTTACAAGCTGCTGTCTCAATAGAGATGTGTGTGCAAGCCAACAAGTCTTGCCTTTGAGAACAGAGAGGCCAGGGCCTTGGCCACGTGACTTGTCAGTTCTCTGCTTCTGTACTGATTGACTGGCCCTAGCTCCCTGACCCCTGGGACCGGCAGTGAAGCCCCTTGTGGAGCTGGTGGCCTCTGTCTTGTACAGTGTGGAGCCCCCTCGCTGTTTGTTTCTGCTGCTCCAGGAGCATTGTCTCCACTTTCTTCATCTCAGCTGAGGGGCTCAGCTAACTAGGGGCCCAGTGACTTGCCCAAGGCCACACCGTACGACACAGTTGCTTGCAAGGCTGTCCTTTCCCATGAAGCCGCAGTCCCTTTTCTCCAGGCCCACCCCCCAAGCACACATACACACTCTCTTTCTCGTTCAGTCTTAGGGCTAGGACCTCCCCTATAGCCATTATGCTAAGAGGGTGAGCACTGGGTCCCTGCTTGCTCAGGCAGCGCATCTGTGCAATTCCTCCTTAGCAGCCTGACAGGCCACCACTGCAGGGGGGTAACTCGCTGTGCTAACCTCTGGAGTTGGACATGGGGAGTGGGGCTCATTTGGCCCTGCTCAGGCCACAAGCAGGAAGCCCCTGACGAGTGAAGTACCAGGCTCAACAAAGGCTCTTTGTCTTTCCAGTGTGCGGTGGGCACAGCATTCCCTCACTGTGCAGAGCTACTTCTGGCTTGGTTTTCAAAAAAACAAACCCAATTGCGGGTGTCACTGTGACCATGTAACTTCCCACTGGCCCTTTGGGTTTTCAGGTGACAGTGCCTAAGAGACTGAGATACAAGCCTAGAGGCCACTGGAAGCCCTTAGCATAGACTGTGGGATCTCACCTTGGAAGAACATTCTAGGGCTAACTGTAAATCAGTGATGGAGCACTGGCCTAGAGTGCTGAAAGCCTGGGCCATCCCTAATGCTGCCCAAAATGAAACAGGAACATCTGACTAGGGAGGTTCCAGTGAGCACAGCTTGAGCAAAGGCCAAACCTACTTCCCCAAGATCTGAAGCGGGCAACCCCCAGTGATCTGTTGTGGGCTTCCTCTCAGGTGATGTCTCCGGACCTGAACTACATCCTCGTTCATTGTGTCATGACTTGCTTATCCCTGTGCAGTGCACATGGGGACCCACCCAAGTGACATGTTCACCTCTGTAGCTGCTCTGGAGTGACAAGGCCCCACCCAGAGGGCTCTGGCTCACACACACGTTACCTTCATGCACCCTTCAGCTTCTCTGCACACGCTTCGCTGCTTGCAGGGAATGCTGCCTTGCAGAGGAGTGACACCTCAAGTGTCGGGAAAGTTACAGCCTTCTACTTGTTTCTCTTCCTACCTTTGAGATACATAAAGGTGCCACTTTGTTTCACTTGCTTTTGTGCAGATGGTGAACAAATGGCTCCTTTCTGGCCTTCATATCCTTGGAGGGGTGGAAAGCCTCTATCCCCCCCCAGATGTTCTTATTCTGAGGGTGGTGGAAAGCCACCATCCCCGCCTGATGTTCTTATCCTGGAGGGGGGGGGAAGGTGCCATCCCCACCTGATGCTCTTATCCCATGGCGGGGGAAGAATCCATCCCCACCTGGTCATCAGCATGCTCCTCTACTCCAGCAGAATCAAATGAGCATCTGTCTCTTCTCATTTCACTCATGTACAATTTTCCTTATTTGAGGAAATATTTCAGAGCATTTGTTTATGCTCTGAAATGTGAGCGGTAAGAGCATAGCCCATGTTGAGCTGTCTTATACAAGAACAAATCTGTAACTTGAAAACCCCTATCTTCCAGAAAGCATGTTTTCAATAGCCTTAAGGCCACATCACTTCCCACCAAAATTTCTTCTCTTAATTGCATATCTGAAATACAGACAGAAATATTTTACATGCTCCTAGTTTCATATACAAATTTGTTTTCTTTGCAAATACACTTTCTGAGTTCCACTAACACCTGTCTCTCAGAAAGAGCGCACGGAGAGGACAGGAGTTCAGAAGAGCTTGTTCCCAGCATGATGGCAAGTGCAGGCAAGGGCTGAGTGAGGGCTGCCCTCAGGGAGGCCAAGACAATGGCTACCTTCTTCCTGCACCTTCCCTAGATCCTGCTGAAGGTGAGAGGGCTCGGGAACAGGTCCTTTGAGAGTGCTGTCTCTCAGCTCCAAGGTTCTCCAATCTCTCGTTAACTCTCAGATAAATGAACAAATATTTTTAAAAATCAGAGTCTCTTTGCCCCCCTTTTTTTGCTTATATGTATAGTAAGTCTGGTGTGGTGTGTATCTGTTGTATATAACAAATATGTGTGGTATGGTGTGGTATATAAATGTGTGTGTCTGGTGTCCTATGTCTGTATGTGGTGTAGTGTATGAATGTATGTTATGGTGTAGTGTGTGTGTCATGTATATGTGCTGTGATATATTTGGCATAGTGTGGTCTATGAAAATGTATGTATAGTATTGTGTGGTATATAAGCATGTGTGTGCACATGTACATGTATGGGATGGTATGTGTAGTGTATGGTGTGGTATATGAGCGTGTGTGTGCAGATGCACATGCTCCATGTACACATTCTGAGGCCAGAGGAGAACAGTGAACATCCTCTTCTTTTTGCTTATCATGTATTTCTCAAGACAATTCTCTCACTAGCCTGGACCTGAAGTTTTTCTATCAGACTGGCTGACAAGCGAGCCCCAGCAGTTTCCCAGTCCCCATTCCCTGCTCCCCATGGGACTATGGTTACAGACATGCCTGGCCACACCCAGCTGTTTACATAGGTGCTGGGGAGTCTAACTCAGGGAAAGTCTGGGCCCTCATGCTTGCAGGGCAACCCCTGTTACCCGCCTAGCCATCTCCTCAGCCTGTTAGTCCATTTTTGACCTCAAAACCTTATGACTTGATTTTACTTTCTTAAAGTATGGTTGGCAGAGACATGGTTCTGGTGGGCACCGTGGAGATGTAATTTTAATTCCTTCTACTCCCAACCAATAATAATATTGAAATTTTGAGTAAACAACATTTGAGAGGTACTGAAACTTGAGATCTACTTAACTGCTAAAATACTACTCTGTTATCCACAAACCACCAGTTGTGAATGGTTCCTTGCCCAGTTTAGTTGACAGCAAGAAAATTTGGAAAGTTACAAGCTAGGAACCAGTGAAAATGCCAAATGTCTCCTCGCTTTCCCCTAAAATATGGGCATGAGAGGCTACCTTCAAAATAATTCCCTTTGAGTTTAGAGCAACATTAAATGGCATAGTATCCAGCCAGAGGGGTCATGGAGCTTCCAATTAGCACAGGGCAGCAAAACCATCAAACACTGCTTTCATCCAGGCTGGTAAAAGCCATGAGCCAATGTGCCATGTGAAGAAGGAAATATAACAGATGTGCAGACAGTGCGATCACCGCCATGTGAGAAAGCCGTCACACAGGTAGGGAGTCATGGTCAGGGACCACCTCAGACATCCCAGCCAATGTGGCCTTGTCTGCTGAAACCCTATGCCCTGGGGCCTCATTCCTATAGAAGTGTTGGTAGCTGTGGTGTTTAAGATGGACCTCTGAGAGGACTGGTTTTCCACATGTTATTGATGAATAAGAATGACTTTTAAAAAGGTAAAACCCACTAGCCAGACCTGGTGTTGTTCTCATCAGTTAGAACAAAGAAAAGTCTGAGAAGAGAGGGTACCAGGTGCTTCCTTCCTTTGCCTTCCCTGCCTCTTGCCACCCCTTCCTTCAACCAGTCACCAACATGTCTCTGGGCTCATCTCCTTGGCCTTTCCTTCATGTTCTAGTCTCTTACTGTGTGCCCCCACCACGAACCCCTCCAGTCACTGTCTGGCTCCCTCTCTGGATGGTTGTATGCCTGCTGCTTCCCAGGCTTAAACCTGCCCTCCCCATTCCCAGCCTCGCTCCAAGACCCTGCAACTTCCTAGGGGTGATCAGAGTGGTCCAAGCTCTTGTCCCTCACTCCACGGTTTCTCATATGGCTGCAAAACATAACCTCAACTCACATAAGATTATTTATGGTCTGTCTGCTTATCATCCCCTGTAAAGACAGATATGTTACAGAAGGAATATTCATTGGTGTGATTATGAGGTGTTGACCAGGCGTCTCTGGGTTGTTGAGAAAGATGAGATTAGGGTGACCACCAACCCAAATATAGAAAGTGAAAGGAAGCCCTGGTCAGATGTGCCCAGAATGTCCCCTTGCATCACTTGCACTGGCCACCTAATCTTTCTGCAACACCAGCACTATAGTTCCTGGTGCTCCCAAGGACCTTCACAGGACCTAAGAACCTGTGTCCCAGTTGCTGGCTTGTGCGTCTCTTTGCAGTATGTATTATGACACGTTGGGGTGTGTTTTGTTTCACTGTGACCCCAGCACAATACCTGGCATGTGACAAACTCTTACTACTGACCATTCGAATTGAACTTTGGTCCTCACCACTTTGTTCTTCAGTAGTGTTTAATAATTGTCTATCAGACTGGTGTCTGATCATCCAAAGTCACAGAGCTGTGGATAAAAGAAACTTCTGTCTGGGATGTATCCAGCATTTTAATATCAGTAATACTAAAACCACTTCATGATCTAGTTCTAAGGATAGTAAGGTCCAACAAGAGTGCCACCAACCCCCTCCTGCCAACAATAAAACAAGAGTTGTCTTAATCAGGTGAAAATAACAGTACTCCCCAAACAAGCTCCACACAGACAAGGTCTTGCTGGTTCGCTTTTCTTCTCACACGTGGAGACTGCAGCAAGCTGCGTTTACTGAGCACATCCTGTATTGTTGGCACTGTGTTCTGGGAACTGTGTGTGTTTGCTCATCTCACCCGCTCAGTGGCACTCTGTCATCTGCTGTCCAGGTCCTCTTCCTTTCTGGGATCATCTACTGTCCAGGTCCTCTTTTCTTTTTGGATGTGCCTCTGATTTCCTAAAGTTCTCTTGTTAGTCATGCGTGTTCTGTCTTCTCTCTTCAACAAGCAGTCCTGCCTCAGATGGCTCTGACCCTCCTTCCTCACACACATCTCCCTTCCCTGGCTCCCTGCATTGCCTCCCTACTAAGTTCTTCATGGAGTTTGCAGTGCTTTGCCAGCCTTCAGATCTCTCCAAGATCATTCTGAGTGTGCGTCCTCCCTGCCAGTCAGGGTGTCCTGTCACACTGTGGGTCCATGCCTTTTCCCAGGCTGCCCCCCTCCCAGAATGCTCTTCTCTTTGGATGGTTCTGTTAGAGTCACAGCCACAATCTCCCATTTCAGTCCTGGAAGACAACTTTGTTGTTGATGGATTATATCATCAGTGTTAATTCTGTCCCCTTAACAAAACTGTTAACTTATTGAAGTCAAGAGCCATGTCTTATCTTCTTGTATTTTACACAGCACCTGTCACTACAGCAGAAAAAAAAGACATCTGATGAATTCTTTGAGTGACTAGGCTTAGGAAAATTAGGCTGCAGACTTTCAGAAGCATGCCTGGCATGTGAGGACTGTGTTCTTGAATGGATTTGTAAAGAAGCCCATGTCAGTGGTCAGAGTAAAGGAAAGAGAAGTAGGATGGCTTGGGTCATGAATGTGCTCTAAACTTCAGTTGTCGGATGCCTAGCGAACAAAGCAAGCATGCGTCCTGGGGTCCTCGGGGTACCAGTCTGCCTCCTGTGAGGCTCAAGGGCAGCCAAGCCTCTCATGATCACCCTGTGGTTACTGGGTTGATGGGCACATCAGGGACAGTAGCCCAAATGCTGCTCCATGACATCATTGGTGGGGTGAAAAGAGGGTTATATTTTTGTATTTACACAAGAGTCACTGAAGGGGCTGAGGACTGAACCCAGGGCTTGTGCATGCTAAGCATACATACCCCAGCTCACAAAATCATCTTGAATGGACTTCCACACAGAATAGAAAAGGCAATTTACAAAAGCAACTTTTAATGCTTTGTTTTGCGCCTTGTTTTGGTTGTGGTTTTTGTAACGAAAGTCTCTCCCTGAGCTCCCAGCTCTTGTGGAATGAAGGGACATGTTTGGATATGTTGTATTGTCATTTTCATGAGGAACTGGAGATAAGAAAGGAGAACTTAGGTGGTAAGAGCATTTACCTCTGCTCTTCCAGGGGAAGCAAGTGAGGCAGAGGAAAGGAAGGAGAAAGAGGCAACGTGACCCACCCTGTGCCCACTGGCCCCCAGCCTGTCATTCCACAGGGAACCACTACATACACCCCAGCTGCATCTGTACCTCCTCGAAGGCATTGATTGGCACTTCAGCGTGCCTTTGCCTATGTGGGCTCCCATCCAACTCTGTTAGGAAATCCTCGCTGGATAGAGATCTGGAACACAAAAACTTGCAGTCAGAAATCAACACAAGTGATCATCGCTCTTCCTGGTGTGGACTGGAGTGGAGGTGTGCCAGAAATAAAGCCCCCTCTCATAGGAAAGCCAGTTCCCCAGGTTGAGGTTAGGGTCACCAACAGGTCGGAAGGCTGTGTGGGTCTCTGCACTTGGTTGAGTGTTGGTGCTCAAAGCCCCAGAGTGCTCAGGCGCATCTGCCTGCAGAAGCATTTCCCTGGAAGCATCTAAGGGCTCCAGCATACCCATGGGTGTGGCACACTGGGCTACCAAGTGGGCAGAGTGCGTTTACCTAGTCAGGCTTGACATGAAGGAGTGGGCATTTCACTATTCCATCCTGACTCTGCAACCAGTGTGGGTTCTCTGGCCTTGCTCTGGTTCTAAACAAGAGCCCTGCTGAGAGCCCCTGTCTCTTCCAAGACCTCTAGTTCTCTGGCAGATGGGGCTGAGCTGCACCTGCTTACAGAAAGTCAAACTCATGTTACTCTTACCAAAACCTGAGATTATGTCAGACCTTGCTCAGACTATAGTCCACTTTGACTAGGTGATATTGTGGCTCTTTGGAATTTGTCTGATCAGAAAGGGGTATTCCAGCTTCAGGTTCCATAATGCTCTAGAGGGCCCCAGATCTCTAAAGGACCCCTCACGTCCTGCTCAGAGAACTTGAATGTGGGATGTTTTTTGACATCCAATTTGCCTGTCATGAATCAGCTTCTAACCACAATGGAAGAGCCATTCTCTATTCCAGGTACATTATATTTGCTGGCATAATGTGACAAAGTAAAATATAACAAATTAATTTTCGATTTTGTGATCATAGATCAAAATATTTATTTCTCAATAACAGGAATATGTGTTCTTGAAAATTGTACAGAATTGTATTTAAGTTTGAACTGTGTGAATAGATGGGAGAGACTGTCAAGGTAGGTGGGTCTTTCACTCTGGAAGCTGGGAAGGGGCAAGAGAGACACACAGCAGAGAACAGAGATTCTGTGATGTTCATTTCATTTTCTACAGGAAGAGAACATTGTGTGTACACTGAAACAATAATAGATGATAGAAAGGTAACTGATAGTGTCTCATAATAAATATAGTTTAGGTGGAAATTGGGGTCAGTTTTTTCACTGTAAACCAAACTCAACACAAGTCCAGTTCACTCATGCTCTCCAGCCAGGAGAAGAGATTGGGGGGAGGGAGGCAGCAGCAGAGATGGAAAGAAGGGAGTGCCAAGTGCCAGCAGGGGATGGATTGCAAACATGACACAGAGGGACCTCCAGCTGCCACACAGCGAATGGCCTGATGTTTCCCAAGCAGACTTCTGGAGAGCACCAGGTCTGGGCCCTGGCCCTGGTTATTCTGATTGATTTATGAATGGGATAAGTTACCACTGACCTTCCTTGACTCCCTCTGGTTCCCATCAATTATATTTTAAAGTACAGTCAGCTTCTCTAATTTCCAGAAAGAGGAGTGGGATAGATTTTTGAGTCCCAGGTGTCTGCCTGGTGAAGCATTGCTTCGCACGGTGTCTTAGCGCCAGGTGGGGGAGGGACCCTAGCGTGATGTGTGGCTCCTCTGGGCCCCACCGCCTCTGTCCATCCTTCATCAGGCAGCACAGCTCAAGTCATCAGGACTCCAGAAGCAGACATGATGGTCCTCGGCTGCCTTCTTCTCAGCCCTGTCCTCACATCCAGGCCGTCTCCGATTTCTTCCTGGTTGGACCATCCATGAGCATTTTACCCAGCTTTGATGTGGGTGCAAGGGAATCCCAATGAAGGTCCTCATGCTTGCAAGGCAAGCACTTTACTGACTCCACCAGCACTGTTAAAGTGGGCAGCATTTCCTGTGCAGCCCTGACTATTCAGGCAGAGGAGACAGACACAAGCTCTGCCCCCAGGAGTCCACGAAACCTACCACAGGGTCTCCCTCCTCTTCTCCTTAGGTCACTGAGGGACTCTATTCAGGCTGCACCTCAAATCCAGTTTCATCTGATGCTTTTTGTGACTGTATGAAAATGGGATTAAGGGAATGTTGTTTTTTTCCCAACAAGCAGAATAGTACATTTCAGAACACAAATAAAACCTTCCCAAAAGTAGTTGAAATATGTGAGAAATATTTAAAATAATAACGTAAAAAATTGTCTCACAGAGATAAGTTAGAAGGAATATGAAAACATTCTATTAAAAAAATACTTCTTTTTGGTTCTGAGGAGATAACTTAGTGGATAAAGTGTTGCCACACAAGTATGAATACCTGAGCTTGGATCCCCGCCATTCAGGTAAAAGCCTGATGCAGAAGTGGGCATCTGTAATCCCATGCACCAGTGTATTGGTGAGAAGTGGGGCAGAAACAGGAGAGTTTGCAGAAGTATTTGGGCCAGCTAGCCTGGCAGGCACAGCCATGAACAACAAAGAGAGACCCTGCCTCAAACAAGATGGCAGGTGAGGACCAACACTCAGAATTGTCCCGTGACACCATACACACCCCACGCATGCATGTGCTCACACACACACACACACACACACACACACACACACATGAACACACACACGAACACACACATGCACACCCAAGAACAAGAAACGCTTTCCTTGAACTCCGTATTTGATGTTTCTACCATATCATTAACTACAGAGTATTTCAGAGTAACAACACCTTTCTTCCAAAAGTCTGAAAAGGTAGATAAAATGTACAAGTGGGGAATTCATACAATTGAGGAGGCTCCCAGATGAGGAGTTCAAAAGTACATGACCCTTGTAGATGTTCCACAGAAGAACATCTTGTAGAAGCTTGTAGAAGTATGGACTGTTGTGGGCCTTGAAAGTGCCAATAAGTCAGTGAAGCCAGCGGCTCAGGAGCCACACCAGGAGGGAGAGTGCACCGGCCATGTGCTGTGGCATGATCACTGTGCTGGACCAACCAGTGCCCTCAACATAGGCTATCCCACCACAGTCTCAGAGCCCTGACTGCGTTGCCTTGTATAATAAAGAGAGAAGACACTTCCCACATGGGACGACTTTAAGGAGCTTGAGCCAGGGGATAGGTCTGGACCATCTAGATGGGCCTGGTTATACAATAACCTGTCCAATTTCATTCCCCCAGCTTTCTACTACCGATGGTGAAAAAAATATTAAATGGAAAATTCCAGGTGTAGATTGCATGTAACTTATGTTGCAGCACAGTTATAATTGTTCTATTATATTATTGTTGTTAACCTCTATGCGTGGTGTATAAGCTAAATTCTATCAAGCCAGGTATGGTGCGTAGCATAAAAATAAACCTTATCATAGACAGGCTTGAGTAGGAAAAACATGTATGCCTAGGTCTCAGTACCACCTACAATTTCCTGCATGCACTTGGGGACATGATCGTAGGTCCTGCAACAATTATGGGGTCCTTAAAGAAGCAGGCAGGACAGTCAAGATTTAGAGCTGATATGATGACACAATCACTGGTCCCAGTGCCATGAGGAAGGGACCCTCTGGAAGCAGGAGAAGGCAAGAGAACAGTCTCTTAGAACTCCCTGTAGGACCACCATTGTGCCCACCCACTCTCTAAGACCCCAGTGTACAGTCACGCTAGGGTGGGCTTCTCTGCCACGCCGCCCCTGCAGCACAGCTTCCATCCGCTCCTGCGCTCCTGCTGTCCTGCCCTGCCCCTGGCTCCTGCAAGGCTCTCTAGCTTCTTTTCACTTTCCACACTCCCATTTCCTCTTCTTATCTTTCCTCTCTCTGGCTCAAATTCCAGCCTAACACACAGTCTTCATTTTCCCCTTCTTTTTTCCCCGACCAGTTACTGGATGGGAGAGTTATGTGGAATGCCACACTCCGCTTCTCTTGTTAGCCCAGTCTGGGCATGTGCTGTTTGGATAGTCTACACAGAGACCAGGAGGTCAAGTCAAGCAGACAGCCAGAGCCTATCATGTACTTCTACCTTTGTAACATTGCAAACAGCCAAGCTACCCTTTCCTGTTCCATGGGAGATCTTCGAGAGTGCTTAACCAGCGGTCTGCCATGAGCTGGGCCCTGAACCCTGGAGGCGCCCTGTCTTCAGAGCACCTTTCGAATGTTTGCCGAATGATAAGAAAGTATTCACAGTCCTAAGGGGCAGCTGAGTTGCTTCTTCCTGAGGAAACTCACATCCCTACCAAGGTGAAAAGCAGCTAGGCTACATGAGCAGGGTGCTACAGCAGGCTCGTCCGCCCACCCCGGCACCCCTGCCCTGCGTCTGGATGTCTGGGTCACGTATGCCAGCGCCGGGCTCGGCTTAGAGCAGCAGCCCCAGTCTGCTGTCTGAGAGTCCCCAGAGAGAGGGGACTCCCTCTGTCACTGTGATCTGCTCCAGTCTCCTGAAGACAGAAGGAAGACCCTGCAGAACCTGCTTGCAGGGGAGAGAGCGGGTGTGTCTTCGCAGACCTGCTTATATGCTTGTAGCACACATGGATGGGGCCATTCAGGGAAACAAGTTTGCATTTGAGAGATCTGGGCTGCAACTCCCTAGATGCCACCACTCCTTCCAGGCCCCATCTCCAGTAATATTTCACATGCATGTCCTCCACAAATACTGTAAAGTGTGTGTGTGTGTACAAAGCTGAAGTACACATTAGCCAAGATAAGCTTTCATTTCCCAGGAGTGAGCAGGCTAAGCACCACCTGGAGAGAGGAACCCCAACACTGCTATGAGGCTGGGAGGAGCCCCTCTTCCCTGGCTCCCTTCTTAGAACACATGCATAAGCAGTGTCCACAAACAATGTAAAGAGGATGACTTGTCCCTGAAGATGGCTTAGAGCATCTTTCTTGTGAGTGTTACCTCCTGGAGATAGTGCACGCTGAACTATGGGGCAGAAGGGAGCCAGGAGAGCCTGCTGTGGCCAGGCTGAGCATCACACCTGGAGGGTGTGAACATGAGGAGAGGATGGGACCACTGGGATTTCCAGTCTGCTTGGCATCTGCTTTGGCCTCTTTCTCTGCCCCACACACACTTCTACACTTGATTGGGCCTCACCATGGCTTTTGACTCATGCCCTGTGGCATGGTGCCCCACAGCTGGCTGCCCTGATACCTCCTCAGGTGATTCTTTTGCTGCTAACCAGGCCTGGGGACAGCACTGAAAACCACAGGTTAAAGCATGGACTTAGAGACACCCAAGGTGTTTGCATTGTTTTCTGTTAAGAATGCCTTGTTCTTTAAGTCTCTCTGTATTAAGTGCTTATTCTTTAAACCACTCCTGTTCTTCAGTGGAGAAAAAGGTGTGGTAGAGTAGAAAGCAGTGGACTTAGCATCCACATGCCTGGGCTTGGGCCCCGGTACTTCTAGCTGTTACCTCTGGAGTGCACATCCAGTCACCTTAGTGTGTGTGCTGGGGCCCAGGGACCTGCACGTGCTAAGCGTGCACTCTCTCACCAGGCCACACCCTAAGTCACCTTTAACCTTCTCGTTTTCCTCATCTGTGGAATGGGCACAAATTGCCTGTGCCACCTTCTGCCTCAGGTGCCCTGTGGGGCAATGGAAATGAGGCTGGTGAAGCTGTCAGTGGCTTCTCAAAGTGCTGCCCAGATCGCTTGGCTGTTCACCTGTCGCTCTTCCCCAGAAGGATTCTGCAGATGAACTTAAGTGAGAGAGAAACCACGCAGCTAAAGTAGCTAAAATTAGCCAAGGACAGATGAAAACTCTGAGAGCGAGATGGTCCCTCAGCTGGTCGCCATCCTAGAGGAGCCTGGCAAGCCCAGCCCAGAGAGGCAGGCTAACACCGCAATGCTCCTGTGTAGGACACAGTACAGGTGTGTGGTAGAAAGCTGCACTTCCTCAGCATTAAATGTCTGATTCTATTCACTACAGTCATTCTTTTTGTGCTGAAAACACTGAGAGCCCCGGAACCCCAAGAGCATGAGACAGCTGTCCTCTGTGTGCTTTGGGCTCCGTGGCTCCAGCTTTCCTCTTCCATTTTTCTGTGCTTGTAGACTTGGCATCCTGTGGCCTCACCATCCTGCCCACCCCTGGCCCAGCACTGTTTTTCTAATCAAAACGTAACTTAGAAAGTGTTTATTATTTTCTGGTCAGGCTCGGCCTGCTCCCAAGCCACAGGCTACTTCTTAATGCTGGGCTCAGGGGTAAAACTCTAAATATGAAGCAGAGCTTACCTGGGCCCCAGGAGAGGAGATTCCAGAGCATCGGAATTCCAGGACCACGTCTTTTGTTCCCCACTCATCCTGGCTACATAGATGGATGTTAGTGTCAAGAAAGAACTGGTCTATTAGATATTATTTACCACTATGTGAGCAAAACCTCTTGTGTTCATAAAGTATGTTCCCTGTCTATGGCTGAGTTTCCCCCATCTCAGCAACTAAGCGAGGTCATGCCACATACATGAGTGGGAGAAAATGTGTTCTCTACATGCTACCTTATCCCTGCTACCGTTACCCTTCTGAAACAGGACACATAAGGAAAGGATTCCTGTGAAAGAGTTCTCACTACTCATTAGAATAGACCATGTTCAGACATCGGTCTCTCTATAGGGGGTCCTGTTGCCATGAGGCCACATCTGCTGTGTCAAAGCTGTTCATTGGCTCAGATATTTAAAAGGCTCAGAAATCTGTCCATTTTTGAGATAAAACTTTTTCGAGAGGTACAACCCTTATCAGAAATGAGGGCCAGTCTTCAGCTGTATCTCACTGCTGATGTCATGTGATGAGCTATCCAGGAAGCGTCATTATTGTCAGTCCCACACTTTTATCCTTAGAATGTTTGGTTTTTAAAAAACCGTGTCCACTGAGGGCTGGAGAAATAGCTCAGTGGGTAAGAAGCTTGTGCTGACTTTGTGTCCCCAGCACTCATGAAAAAGCCACGCATGGTGGCATACACCTGGGATCCCAGTGCTGGGGAGCAGGGACAGGAGATTCCCTGGGCCTTGCTAGCTAGCCAGTCTCGCTGAATCAGTGAGCTTTGGGTTCAGTAAGAGGCCCTGTCTCAAAAACTGGTGGAAAACAACTGAGGAAGACACCCAGCATTGACCTCTGGCCTACGAGGAAAATGTATTCAGTGATGGAAGTATGATTCTGTTTATCTTGATGCTAAACAGATGCAGAATTTCAAATAATAAAAAGAAGTCCTACTTAAAGGTGTCTCCCTCCATAGTATTCCATAGTATTATAAAGACATATTCCGTATTCCAAGAGCATGAGACCAAGTTGGCCTTCTGTCTTACCATATCAAACTTGGTAGGAATCTAGAAAAGCAAGAGTTATTTTATGTTTGTACAGATGTGCTTCCTAATTCAAAAAGTAGTTCATGGGCTGGAGAGATGGCTCAGCGGTTGGGGCACTTGCCTCCAGTGCCTAAGGCCCCCAGTTCAATTCCCCAGTACCCACATAGGCCAGACCCACAGGGTGGTGGCCTAGGTGCGCTCTCTCTCTCTCTTCTGTGTCTCTCTGCTTGAAAATGAATAAATATTTAAAAAGTAGTTCATTTCTATAGCAAGTCTTTAAGCTTTAAAAGTCTTAAAAACGATTTTTCTAAGTTCATGGAACACTCATGGCATAGTTCATACGCTATGTTGTGAGTTGAGAAATTTCATTCTGCAACATGGAAGGTTCTCTTTCCATCCTTCACTGTTACAACAGGTCTAAGTCCGGGACACTCTCAGGAACACGTGTGCACTCATACTTGCATGTGCACAGATGGGGGTGGATATGCCGCAGCAAATGCTTGGCTCGGACAGTTACTCGCTGTGTGACTCTGTTCACATCACCTCCCACGCTGATCCTCAGCTTCTAGTTTATAAATTTTATCATGTAATTACTACCTTTAAGCGTGGTTGAAAAACTCAATTCCAATATAGCACCTAGTAGCTACTTGGTAAATGGCACTGTAACATTTCATTGACTTTATCATGTCTAAAATTGAAAGACTTAATAGAGCTGATGGCATCTAATATATTGTCTCTTAGGTTAGTAGGCAGGGGTTTCTTTTCTAGAGGCAGTGGTACCTCTGAAAGTCAGTGAGTGAGCTGAGTGCTTGCTATCACTGTCCTCCATCACGTCACCAGAGAAGCGGCTACACACTTGTGTTAATCTGCTGTTCTAACACATTCTTTTGGTGCCCAAGATCCTTTTTCTTTCTTTTTAATAGTTTATTTATTTATTTGAGAGTGAGAGAGAAAGAGGCAGATACACAAAAAAGAGAGAATGGGTGCACCAGGGCCTCCAGCCACTGCAAATAAACTCCAGACACATGTGCCACCTTGTGCATCTGGCTTTATGTGGGTACTGGGGAATCGAACTGGGATCCTTTTGCTTTTCAGGCAAATGCCTTAACTGCTGAGCCGTCTCTCCAGTCCCCAAGATCTTTTCTTGAGTGCACTTAGAATTACAGCCAATAAGAACTGATGACCTAGTTTCAACTCATCCCTGCCGCTTACCAGCCACAGAACCTTGAGTTAGTCACATGACCCTCATCAGTCTGAAGTATTTACCTATAAAGTTGTTGTAACAGAATAAATTGAGATGGCATACATAAAACCACACCCATGAGGAGTATGTAGCACATACTCAGTGAATAAGACGGAGACAGACTAGTAAGCATGCTTGCTTTTGACAGGGTTTTGTGCTTTGCCATTTAATTTAACTTCCCTGAAAGAAAATCCTTGCCAAATTGACAGCTGCATTATTAGTGTTTAAGCCAAGATGGGCTGGCAAGCACTGGATTTATCTCCTGCTTGAAGGAAGACGAGCAAGCAATACAAAAGACATGAAAAATGAGTTTAAGTACATTGGGTATTGGGCAACAGAGAACAGTGTCTCTGAGAAATGGGGACCAAGTGATATGAGCCCTTCATTTGCTCCAGCCCACTGTTGGGAGAGTTAATAAGACATATCATGGGGGAAAGAGTCAGGCTGGGCCAGCAGAAGAGGGCAAAAAGGAAAAGTCAGAGAGGCCAGGCTGACCAGAAAATGAAGGGAAGAGGAGAAAGAGGAGACGGAGGAGGTGGCCTGGGGGTAGTCATGGCTGGATGGCTGCCAAACTCTGCAGAGCCCCTCGTGGAGGCAGAGTGTGCTGCTGAGCATGGAGATGTGAGGGCCTGCCTGAGGCTGGGGGACTCACCCAAAGGGGAAACCAGTGACAGCACAGTGTTCGCACAGGGCTGCTAGTCTGCCCCTACCAGCCAGACTGAAAAAGCCCAGAGTCCTCAGGGCTGCTTAGAGTGATGAGGAGGGTCTTGCTTTCATAGTGAAGATGATCCCCAGGCTGCTTCTCACCTGCCTAACGAACCATCCAAAGAAACCCTGAGGAGCTCACTTTAGGTAATGTTCCTGCGTCCCAGAACTCAGCTCACATGTATAGGGATGCAGAGATAACTACCCCCTCCATAAGGCAAATGCTATCATTTATGACATCCAATCAAAACCCATATGCTTAGCCAGGCATGGTAGCACACACCTGTAATCCCAACATTCGGAAGGCACAGGCAGGAGGATCATCACAGGTTCACAACCAGCCTGGTCTACATAGCAAGTTCCAGGATAGCCACAGCTATATAGCAAGACTCTGTCTCTAAAGAGAACTTCCTCCCTCGAAAACTTGTGTTTGCCAATAAGTATAAAATGTGTTCCCTAAAAAAAAATGTGTTCCCTAATAAGTAAGAAAAGAACGGGTCAAAACTATCCCAGAACTGACACAGGCATTAGACTTAGCTGCAGGGACACTTCATGGGTGTTCTAGACTCCTGTTGCATTTATTAAGTACAAGGAAGAAATTTATAAAAGAAAAGGATTAGTAAATTGGTAACAGAGAATCATTTCTGGGGGACAACTTCAGGTACCCCAATTTACATTTAATTGGAATAAATACCCAAAACAGATAAGAAGGCAGAAAAGGATATTTAAAAAATAATGACTATAGTTTTTCCAAATTTTTAAAAAACTATAAACACAAGAATCCAAGAAACCCAACAAATCCCAAGCCCAAGAAACCTGAAGAAAACTGCACCAAGTTACCCTGTAATCCAGCAGGCAGTGGAGCCTAAGGAAGAAGTGTTCCAGGCAGCCAGAGGAAGAGGGCCTGGACCCGACTATGGAGCCGTGATAGGAGGGTGACTCTTCAGCCATGTAATGATAGGTCTTAGTAAAGCTGTTAAAGCAAAACAAATTTTAAAGTCCTATAATTATACCATCTCAACCTGGTTTGTGTGTTTCGGGGTGATAAGAATGAATCCAGGGCCTTACACGAGCCAAGTGTTCTGTTGCTGAGCTAACCCTAACATCTAAAACCGGTTTTAAGTGTGACTTATAGCCAGGATAAAGGCAATTCTCAAAGTGGTATTCCAGAAACATTTTGAACCAGGTCAGGCATAAGTAACATTGGGTCTCCAAGATGCTTTCTTGCTTTAGCTGTTTAGAACAAGAGAAGTCTTACTACTTGTGGTCAGGCTTTGAAGGCAGGTATTGCAACCTGGTCTTTGTGTTGTTCCTAGCCAAGATGAATGTTCATTTATGAGTTAGCCGAGGTTATGGTCCATTTGGCTTAAGGAAATCATGGCTCTCCATTATATTTTTGACAATATTTATGAAGTGCTGATTTGCATGATCCTCCTATGTGGGGAGCTGGGTGTGTAAGACAGCCCTCAAATCGGGCTGTGGACAATAGAAGGCTGCTTGGGTGAGACCCCTGGGAAGGAAATCAGACAGGAGACAAAAGCAGAAGGAGAAGGGCTGTGTTCATGTGTAGAATCAGGTCTGCTGGCTCAGGGATGCCCAGCACATACTCACTCTGAAATCTAGGCACTTACGTTAAAAGCTTCAATGAGGCGGGTGTTTGAGCAGTGCATCCACTCCGCCTGGGTGGTGATGCTCCAGAGCTGGGTGACATTAGTCATGAGGCAGGTCGTTGAGAGGATAAAAACTTACTTCATAATAGCTAGTGAAAGCTTTCAAGTACTCACTGAGAGGCAGTTGTAAAGGCCTGTACTTAAGTAATTTTATGAGGTCTCTCGGCTCATGTTTGTGCTGGGTGTGGAGCACAGTGAGATGAAGAGGAAGAGGAAGTCCTTCCGGGATCATGTCCAACCAGCTATGAAATATGGGCTCCCCACAGGCCAATCCTCCTGCCTTCCTCCATGGACACAGCTTGTCAAGAAAGGCCGATGAGTTGCCTGTCCACACACCACCCTTACTGAAAAGACCATAGGACAAGAGCTAATCTGCACAGCATGGGCACACTTTGTAGTGAGGTGCCACCTCAGAAATCTACACATCCCCTGAGTGAGATTCTAGCCACTGTGTCCACAGAAACTTGACTTTATTCCGTCTTTATGTCTAATAAGATGGTGCCAGTGAGATCTGTAGTACACACTGTGCTGTAGTTGGAGTGTAAAGTCCCAGGCCAGCCTCTGTCTAAGGGCTACAGGTGGAGTATAAAGACGGCCTCTGTCCAAGGAGACCTTCTGAGGGCCACATGGACTTGTGGTTCAGTAGGTGCCATGCTTTGAAGAACTAGGCAGGTTTCAGGGTCCCGTGTGGAAACAAAGCTTAGCCAGTGCAGGGAGCTGGAATCCCTGGTTGCTGGAGGCAGATTCAAGCAGAACAGAGCACAAAAGCTCTGAGACATCTGGGTCTGTAGTGCCTGTGTGATAGTGGGGAGGTGAACCTGCCTGCAAAGCCTCAGATGCCATTAGAGGCAACATGTCTGACTCACAGTAGGTGTCCTGCACAGCTGAACCTGAGTCAGCTTTATGTCTTCCTCTCTTTTACACCCCCAGAAAACTCCATCCTCTGACTTGGAAATTAATACAGAACAAACCCAGCCTTGTCTCAGCACCTCCTCCTGAACTCCTAGGCAGAGCCACCATCCCCTCTGCCTAGATTTCCCTGGAAACATCCTCACTTCCTTCCTGCCCCACCCACCCCACCCCCACAGCTAGTTCTCAAGGACATAGTGGCCCTTTCAGAATAAAGGGACATCACAAAATCCCCTTGCTCCAGACCTTCCCGTGACTCCACCTCAGAATGAAATCTCACAGCCATCAGTGTTGCCAAGGCCACTCTGACCCCCAGGACAGAGCCCAGTTCCTGTCCTTTCACCCTGCTGACCTTTCTCCAACCACTCTGACCCTTCCACTTGCCTCAGGGTGGCCTGCCCCTCCCCCAGGGAGCTAGAGTGCAGGTCTGCTCCTCACCCCTTGGTCTTTGTGTCAGAGAAGCCTCAATGGAAAAGCACGCTATCAGAACTGCACCCACCATTGGGCATCTACCTTCCCATATCCAATGCGTGTTACAGGCCTGCTCACAGGGCCCAGGCCAGCGCCTGTCCAAGGGATGAGTTAGCACTGACCCTACACACCACTGGGAGCGAGGCCTGGAATGGGCCTCGTGGGAAGAGCTCAGGGCTGAAATTCACAACACCTGGGCCTGAATTCAAGCACTGGCCTTGATACTTAGCACCTGTCCGACTTTGGGCAACACTGAGACCTAGTGAGTAGGCCTGCTCACCTTCTCTGAGGATGGAGCCTGGGCTCCTTGTGGCCTTGAAGGGCAGGATTCACCTCTCCAAGGGTTGACAGGACCTGAAAGTCTGAGCTGTTTGGTTTGCTGTTATGGAGGCATGTCTGCCAGTGAGGAGGTGAGGGATGGAGATAGGGACACCTCTGGAGCTGTGAAAATAGGGCAGCTCCTCCATCGTGGAGAGTACTGTAGTTGTGGTATTGCTAAAACTGGGGCACAGTTCCTACCCTACCTTGATGGGCCTTAAAATAAATATTATTTGGGGGCTGGAGATATGGCTCAGCGGTTAAGGCACTTGTCTCCAGTGCCTGAGGCCCCCGGTTCAATTCCCCAGTACCCACATAGGCCAGATCCACAAGGTGGTGGCCTTGGTGCTCTCTCTCTTTCTCTCTCTCTTTCTCTCTCTCTCTCTCTCTCTCCATCTATCTCCTGTATCTCTCTGCTTGAAGATTAATGAATAAAATATTAAAAATAAATAAATAAATATTTGGGTTGGAGAAAATTATGTTCCTTAATATTTCAACAGATGGTGCTGCTGATAGCTATTATCTGACTTATTAACTTATTAAAAATAAGTTTTAATATCTGTCAATAATCTTTTTTTTAATTATTATTATGTCCTGGGATAGCACATGCATTTGTTTAACTCTTAAAGGTACCTCAGAGTGCAAAGTCTTGATGCTAGCTGTGCCATCCCTGAGACACTGGTCAACTCAATGCCAATCAAAGCAACCTACATTCACCTGTAGTGTTAACCCAGTACTGTCCTAGCAACCTGCCAGAATGCTCTCCTTACAAGAAGTGCAGTCCAAATGTCTTATAACATAAACACAAGCTAACCTGGGGGACATAGTTATCTCATTAAGTGATGGTACAGACACCGAGAAACACTGTGACTCATCACTAGACCAGGAATGAAGTTCATGGCCACCAGAGTCTAAAGAGGAAAGAGAAAATATTTTGCAGAGAACCCCAGCCACAGTGTCAGAGCCTGCTGACTCTCATTCATCAGCTCCTTCCTCCTCCTGGTTTCCAGCTGCTCTTCCAACAAGAGCATTGTAATTACGCAGCCATGCACTTGCTTCTGGGTGTGGCTTCCCTGATTGCATACTTAAGGCAGATTACAAATACTTGGCAGAATGCCTCCCTCTGTGGGAACCAGACAAGTCATAACGCTCACCATGAGCGAGCGCTCCACACTGTTGTGCAGGAAGGAGGCGGCGTCACCTCGGGTTTCAGAGTGCAGAGCAGGAGAAAATCCCGATCGCTGCTGTGTCTGGAGCCAGGAAAGGCCAGTCATGAAGGTTACTAACTCTTCCCCACCACTCCATAGCCCATCACAAAGTGTCCAGTGGGGACTGGCTCTGCAGGTAACTCCATGTCTTATGGCACGGCCCCGTCTGCCCTGTGCCAAGAAGCCTTCCGTGTGTGCAACTCAGCAATGTGCTGATAAGCTTCAGCAGACCCTCGGCTCTTGAAAAGTCGCTGAAATCAAGGGATACTGAATGAAGCGGCCATATTGTTTCCCTCTGAGCTTTTAAGTGGCCACCGATCCTCCAATTCTTCTGGATGACGGTCATACCCTCATGGTCCCTGCTGTCCCCCCCCCCCTTCTTGACAGAGACTCTATAGGGAACTTATCACTGGGAAGCAGAGAGAATGTACTAGGGCCTATAAGGCCCTGGGAAGATGGAAGAGCAACAGTCATGTCAACACAGAGGAAGATTAGAAATATATTTGTCAGGTGCCTTTTCATTACATTTTAATAATAGTTTTTTGACTTCATGAATGTTGCTTAGCAAACAAAGAACTGCACTGTCTGTAGCACTGAAACAAATCAACAGCACCTGGCTGTCCTGTATCTCTTTTATCCAAGTGCCTCAAGGAGCTTTACTTTAGGAAGTAGGTCTCATGACCCTAGCTTGGGATAGAGGTGGTTTTTACTTTTTAGGAACATAAGTAATTTTTTAAATATTTGTTTATTTGTGAGAGAGAGAGAGAGAGAGAGAGAGAGAGAGAGAGAGAGAGAGAGAGAGGCAGACCGAGAATGAGTATGAGCACACCAGGGCCTCCTGCCTCTGCAAACAGTGTCCAGATGCATGTACCACCCTGTACATCTGGCTTTCTCTGGCTACTGGGGAATCGAACCCAGGCCATCAGGCTTTGCAAACAAGTGTCTTTAACTGCTGAGCCATCTCTCCAGCCCCATAAGTAATTTTAAGGCAGTTTTGTGTCAGAAGTACTTGAAGGACACAAGCAGCTTAAGTTTCAGAGAGGCTTCAGTGGCAGGTGACACACACAGGCATGGACCTATAATCTTAATGACCGCCAGGGAGAGGACTGTCAGCTCACTTCGAGCTGGGCCTGGGACTGCACTTAACTCCCCAGCGCTAGGATCGGATGACTGACCTGAAATTGAAGTTCCCACTTTCCGAGGGGGTTGCAAGTTGGCAATGTCACAGCTGCCCACTTCGTGCAAAAGTCCCTGGCCAGAGGCCTCCGGCCTCACCACCCCTTGCTGGGCTCGGCCACCTCAGAGTACCAGAGACATGGACGTATTTGGCGTGTGTCTTGCGTCCTTCATGGAGCGCTGTCATTGAGAGTGGCACCTGTGCAACGTCACAAGCATGACGTTGGTCCTTCCTTCGTGTTGTCTTGGTGTGGTATTGTTCATCCACTGGAAGGTCCTTTGAGCTGGTCCTGAGAGCGTTCACATGTGAGATGCATGCGGCCTTGTGTCTCCATTCCTCTGTCGTCCTTGTGAATAGAATTGCTGGTCCATACATGCAGGTAGTTTATTTTAACTGTACAGAGCTCCGCCAAACTACTTTTCAAAGTGCCTGTGCCTTTCCTACCCAACCAACAGCATGAGACTTCCATCTTTTCCTAGGATGATACGTTACTTCAATTAATTCTCACAACAGCACTACACTGTTGTTATTTTTCCCATTTAACATAAAAGAGGAAACTGAGGTCTGAAGAGATTAAGTAACAGGCAAATCTACTGATGCCAGAGTCCAGTGCACTTACCAAACTTACTGCACTTCAAGTTTGAACAGCTTGGTTGGTAATCGTGAAGATTTCAGTTGTGATTTGTTTGGTTATGTGTCCAAAGCCTGCTAACCTCATCTCCTGAATTATAGATTCAAAGTTGAACATATAAAAAGAAACCTTTCTAATTAGCTGCAAAGCAAGTTTATAGAGAAATTCATGTCTTAAACTTTCCCCAAATTAGTGTACCATGTTATTTCTATATGATAACTGGTTTTCTTCCTTAAAAGCATTGAAGACTGCCGTGCCCTAATTGCTGGACTTGGGACAAAACCCAACACCAGGGCCAGGATTTCTGGGCTTCTAACATCAGCCTTCCCGCCAATTTCCTGGGTTAAGATAAGTTCTCCTTTGTAACAAAGCTTAAGACAGAGATCCTAAGACCTTTAAAACTAGAGCTCCCATGGGTGTGATGTGGGAACCATTCCCAAAGACACAGGAAAATGACATGGTGCACTGTCCCTGTATGTGGCCACAGGTGTGGGTTTTCCCTCCTCTGAGGGCCCTATGCAGAATCCTTACATTGAGGGCCTCCAGGGCCAACTTGGACAACAGAGAGGATCCTTTAATTGAATTTAAGTGCCCACAGATTTCACACACACACACACACACACACACACACACACACACACACACACAAAGGGGGGAAAATCCAGATTCCCATTCTTTAAAACAAGTTCATCAACACTAGATACATATTCTCTGCCACTTGGTCTGCTTATTGGCCTAGGTCAGGTCCACAGGGTCTGCCTGCTGGCCCCTGGGTCAGAGTGGGCTGCCACCTGGCCCCACAGGTGACAAAACAAGGACACACAGCAGAATCCTGTCAGTCTGAGTGTCACCAGGGAGGCGACAGCAGGGTGGGAGGGTGGGTGGGAAGGAAACAGGGTGGAACCTGCTCAGGCTCTCAGCACTGCCATCATTCTCCTACCTCAGGTGTGGCATGGCAAGTGAGGTCTGGTGGGATAGTGACTTCCTTTCTTTGTCCCTTCATATTTATCTTAGAATGAAACAAGTGAATTTCATCAAAGTATAGTTGTAGCTACATGGAAAGGTGAGATGTAGGTGTTTAGCAAACATCAAAGAGTTAGAAGAAAAGTATATTTCATAAGCCTGGTTCACAAAATTCAAAGGCCTGGAGGCTTGCAGGGAAAAGAGCCATAACGTGGGCCAGAAGCTCTTTCTATGATGCCTTAGAGTCATTTCTACACAAATGTGCTAAATACTTTATTATTATTTACCTTTGAGTGCTTTATTATGGTGGCTCGAGTGAGAAGTGCTAGTGAGGTTTGATGTTCCCTCAGCACCCTTGGCGGCCCTGAGACCTGGTAGCACCCACTGTCTGCGGATAGACATTGGCCTTGCCCAAAGCATCCTCAGGTTTTCAGCTTTGTCCCTAATCATTTCTTACGACTTCATTTGTAACCATGGGAGCTTTCGTGCTGTGCCGTGCTGGCACTCTGTGTGCTAAGCATATCAGGCTGAAAGTGCATGAGTTACCCAACCATGTGACAAGATTTGTAGTGGGAGGTGATGCATGCCAGGCAGGAGGAATCCCACGGGTACCAGCATGTCTGGGTGACAGGGTGGCAGGACCCTGCCAAGAGGCAGATACATGGACACATTCCCTTCCCACATCAACACACCTCATGTCTATCACATGCATGTGTGTGTGTGCGTGCTTTTGTATTATTCTAAGGAAGCAGCAGTGAATGTTGAGTGTCTGAGAACAGACAAAGAGTTAAACTCTATCTGCAGCCCACATAAGCGACTTTTCTTTAGAAAACATCATCCAGGGTAACTGGTTATGAAAAGCAACCTGTCCAATGGTCACTCATATCAGTGTCAGAAACAGCCTCCAGGCACTGGTATAAGCAGATATCTAACAAGCCTCTCTCTTGAGTTTGCCTGATATCCAAGGAACAACATAGTTATTGAAGAAACCATCATGTGGTTTTGGTAGCTGAACACAGAGCCATCCATGACTCCTTGCCATTAGAGCCCCTCTAACAGGAGGGTCCCAGAGGGCCTGATCAGTGTAACATTGGTTGGATTAGCTCAGCTTCCAAGCCAGGGAAGCCAAAGGCAGGCGCAACAGTGTGAGCAACCAAGCCATTGGACAGAGTCACAACTGTTACAGCGCCTGAGTCTTAGGTCTCACAAAGCAGAGAGTGTGAGGAGAGAAATGAGGAGCCAGGCTCAGGGGCACCGTAGTTGCTGTTAGCTCCTGACACCCGTCAGGCCATATTCACTGTCACTTACCTTCCTACCTGTGTGGGTCACTGGCCTGACCACCCCGAACAGTGTCGTAGCCCTTTGGAAGGTAGGTGCTGAAAGGCACAAGGACCAGTGCTGGCTGCAGAGAAATGCCTCCTCAGTGGACTTCACCTCTGAGGCCTCGTGGCAATGGGCTACTGATATTAAGTGTAGTATATTCTCCTAGGCAGCAGAATCTCCACTTTGTGATTAAAGCATAACTACAAAGTGGGCTTGATTGTACCATAGAACACAGAGCCTGATGTGTGAATTATAGACGATTCGAGATGAATGACCGGTGTGAAGAACTTGGTGCAATCCAGCCAGGAGCTGTCTGTGCTACGTCATCCAAGAACAATATATTCCATTGTCAATCTTTTATTTTGTTTTCTTTCTTTTTTTTCCCCTTGTCTCCAGGAGACCAGTTAATTGTTCAGAGGTAATGCAGAGGAGATTTCAAGAGCATTTACTTTGGCACAGTCTGTACCCCTCTGTGGTCTGGCTGACAATAAAGCTAAAATTTGTTTTGTAATGATGGTTCCAGTTCGACTGGAATTCCTTTGAAGTTCCTGCAGTTTGCTGTTGTGAGAGCTCAAGATATTATTCGACTGCAATAAAACACTTTCTGTGTGTTATCAGAATACAACCCACTAAACTGTGGCAACTTGCAGTGACTGAACATCCCTTTGGAGGTGGCCTCCATACACACACACAGCACACATCTCACACAAGTGCGCAATCTCTCCATCCAGTTAGTGCCCAGTCCTCAGCCTTCCGTGGCTATGAACCTGCTACGAGGTCGGTTCCAACCAGCATGGGGAGCAGAGAGCCACCTAAAGAGCGCCATTCGCCGGGCACGCTTGACTGGCCTGGTAATTAAGATCGAGCCCCATGCCAGCTGTTGTAAAGGTTCAGCTTCTCTTGCATCAGCTGACCTAAATTATTTAATGATGTTGTCACCTCTAAATAAATATAGTCATTGTCCTGGTCCCTATTTATATTTTAAAACCCGTTCCCACCCACCCCCACAGGCTGGAACAATCTGGATGCCTCAGTAGAAGAGGGAAGAGGGTGTCACAGGTCTGTGCACCGGTCCAGAGCCGGAGCTAAGGCGAGCCTTCCCACAGGCTGCTGTCCCTCTGAGCTGCAGCCATCGCTAGCACACGAGGGCAGCAGCGTTTGGTACTGTCATGGAGTCTCAGCAGCAGTGGTGACCTCCTTCATAGGCAGAGTGTGAGGAGACAGACCCTTCCCGGAAGCACCTTCAGCTGCAGCTGTTTGGGTAGATGGCCCTCATGTAATCAGTAGTTTTCATTGATGTCAGATGTCGGAATGTATTGTGGCGGGTGCTTGTTTAGAACAGATAGCTGCTGTCTCTGTAGTGAGTTCAACGTGCCAGGGTAGGATGAAAAGTGTTTAGTTTTTTAATGTGCGTATGTAATATGCGTTTTCATATGTACATGCATGTTTGTGTGTGCGCACATGTGTGTGTAAAGAACAACCTCTGGTGTCATCCTCAGGAATGCTGCATGTCTTGTTTGAGACAGGGTCTGTCATTGGCCTGGAGCTCTCTAAGTAAACTAGACTAGCTGGACAGTCACCCCTGGATCCTCCTGTCTGCACCTCCCCAGCCCTGGGACTGCAGGTGCGTGCCATCAAGCCCACCTCCTTTACCTGGTGCTGGGAAGCAAATTCAGGCATCTGTGCTTGTGATACAAGCACTGCATGAGCTGAGTCATCTCCCAGCCCCACTTTAACCTTTCTAAACTGATACGTTCAAAATGACCAAAAGAGATATCAGAGAAGATATTTTAACTCAGGGAAATCTCTCTTCCTAAGAATTTATAAATGGATCCTATGGAAAGACAATTATAAAATTCATCCTTTTTCACACCTGTAATGGAAACTTAAAATGATGTACCCTGTTTTTTGCTCCTGTTCCTGCCTCATGTGTGACCTTTCCGTGCTTGGTCTGCACTGGAGAAAAAAAAAAAAACACTGTCCACTGAACTGACTTTGGGTTTCAGTCCAACGTATAAGAAATTGAGAAGCCATCACTTTTGTTCTCACCTGAAGAAGAAAGCAGAACAAAAGTGAAAGTCAACAACCCTTCCTGGATACATGTGAGAGTCAAGTACATGGGGCTGAGCACTGCCCTCAAATTGGAAAGATAAATGAACATGAAGAATCAGAGCTTACCAGGAACAGAAACTTCTGCCAGAGCCAACATCAGCAAGCACGCTGGGAAAGCCAGTGACCCTTTCCTGGATTATGTGGACCTCAGCCATCTGCCTGCCTCAGCCTTCCAAGTGCCGGGATTGCAGGTGTAAACCACCATGCAATGAAAAAGTTTCAAACAGAACTTAGAAAATCAAAGCAGAGTTTTTTCTAGGTATGAAAAACATGCAAGAACATCAGTGTAGGGTTGGAGAGATGACTCAGCAGGTAAAGGCACTTGCTTACGAAGCCTGACACCTGGGTTCAAATTCCCAGGACCCACATAAAGCTAGAATCACATAAATGGAGAGATAGTTCACATTAATGATAGGAAAACTCAGTATTATTAAGATATTATTAAGACTTTTCCAAACTAGCTATAGATTGAGTGAAATCCCAGTCAAAAACCCAGCAAGTTAATTTTTGGATCTTAAGAAACTAATAGCAGCATTTAGGTGGAAAGGCAGATGCCCCCAAAGAGGCAGCACAGTACTGAAGAATAACAGAGAAACTGGCACTACCTGACTTAGAGATCACCATGAAGCTAAATGATCAAGACAAGGTGGTCCTGGTGAAAGCAGAGATAACTAAGAATTGGACTCACATGAGTACACTCAGCGTTTTACAAAGGAACAAAGGCCATTGAAAGGCAGGAAGCCGGTTGAGTTAGCTTTCCTGGTCCAATTGGACATGCATATGCAAAACATGGATGTAGACACAGTCCTTAGATTGCTCATAAAAACCAACTAACATGCATGGTAGACCTGAATGTAAAATATGGAACTTCTAACCAATAACGCAGAAGAAAATTCTGGGTGGCCTTGTGTTTTTGGAAAGCACTATCTATGAGAAAAAGCCGAAGGGAAATTAAACAGCCAGAGGACACCACCAGCAAGTGCTGGCGAGGACGGAGTAGGGCCTGTCATCGGTGCTGACAGTGTAGAGTGGGAATGTAAAACTCATTCCCACACAAAGCCCTCCACATGGTATTCGTGCAGCTTTGTGTTCAATGGGCAAAACTAGAAGCAAGTAAGACACACTGTGTGAGTGAATGGATAAACCACGGGGCAGACGACCTATCGGGAGAGGGTGTGGCAGCCCATGCCTGTGATCCCAGCAGTTGAGAGGCAGAAGCAAGAAGATTACGAATTAAAGGCCAAAGTGGATCACATAGCAATGCCCTGTCTCAAAAAAAAAAAATCTAGTATTTCAGGTATAATGTTATTTGATGCTATGTAGCCGTAGGTATTGTTTTTGCCATTTTCGTCATTAGGACAGTGTCCTATATTCCTAATTTGCTGACAGTTATGTATTTATTAGAGAGAGAGAGAGAGAGAGAGAGAGAATGGGCACTCTAGGGCCTTCTGCCACTGCAAACAAACTTTAGACACATGTGCCACTCTGTGCATCTGGCTTTATGTAGGTACTGAACCCAGGCTGTCAGGGTTTGTAAACAAGTGCCTTTAAAAGCTGAGCCATCTCTCCAGCCCATGCTGTCTTTTATAAAATGTAAATGGGTGTCTTATTAATTGATTGAGCTGTCATTCACCAAAAATAAAATGTGGAGGAAACAAATGTTTATTGCTCCTTGGAGGAAGCCCAGCCGGAAAGGCTGTCCAGTGTATGACAGGCACATGGCATGGCAAAGGCAAACCTGGAGAGAATGAAAGAAACCAGTGGGAGCTTGGGAGATGGCTCAGTGGGTAAAGGGCTGTGCATGTGTGATGACTTGAGTTCGCATCCCTTGAGCCTGTGTAAAGCCAGACAAGTAGTGCCAGCCTCTGTTATCCCAGCACACTTTCGGAGAGAGAGAAGGCAGAGAAGGGAGAATCCTGAAACTTGGCTCGTGAGCAGCCAGCCTGGCAAACACCTTGGTGAACAAGGAGACCCTGCCTCAAGTGAGGTAGAAGGGTTGTCCTCTGACTTCCACAGGCACACCAGGGCACACGTGCACAGACACACAATTTTAGAAATGTTTGTCCAGGTTTGCAGGGGTGGAGGAGACGGAATGTTTGCCGCAGTGGCATTATTCTTTGTGAGACTGTCACGGTGGACACAGGACATCGTGTTAAAACTCTACAATGGACTTCAGTTAATGAGAATGCATCAGTATCAATTGAGCAATCATAGCAGGCATGCTACTCTAATGCAGATGTTTGTATATGAGAAGTGTGCAGAGACAAAGGGTACGCAAGAATTCCACTTTCTATGTAATTTTGTATAAACCTAAAATTGCTGCTAAATATCGAAGCCTGTTTTTTAAAAATTAAGGGCTGGAGAGGTGGCTCAGCAGTTACGGTGCTTGCCTGCAAAGTATAATGGCTCCCAGTACCCACATAAAGCCAGATGTACAAGGTGGTCCATGCTTCTGGAGTTCGTTTGCAGCAGCTAGAAGCCTTGGCTCATCCATTCTCTTTCTCACTCTTGCTTTCTCTGCTTGCAAATAAATAAAATAAGAAACACCTTGTTGAGCTAAGTGGGGAGAATTCACAAAGAAAGAGAATTATACCAGTGGAGTAGTGGGGTGGGGAGAAGGGATCTGGTGAGGCCATGATCACTTGGCACTACCCCTTCTGGGACTTGGCAGGTTTACGTCCATGCAGGCCTAGTGTGCCAAGGGTGAGCAGAGTCAGAGAGAAGCGCGTCAGTGGTATTAGTGGCCTGAAACTGGAAAGTCCCCACCCCCTCACCAAACCCTGAGCCTTTTGTTTTCACAGTTCAAGCCATGGAGGACCTGTTTGATCTTCTCTTGGCTCTACTTGGCTAGTCCACTGCTTGTTTCTTGCTGCATGTAAAAACGCGGAATTCAGGATCAGGTGGTATTTTATGAATCTCCACTGAAATACCTGCCTGGGGTTGCTGGGCTAGCAGAGCCAGCAATCAGCTGTCTTTCCTGGAACATCAGAAAGAATACAGGAAACCCTCTCCAGGCCCGAGGCATCCCAACTTCTGACAGCAGGGCTTCGGAAGCATCTTGGAACAATTTCCTAAGGGTCAGAAGAAGGAAGCATGAAACAGGGCACATAAACTTAGAGAAATAAGCCCTGAAGATGTGTGTCCCCTCTATTCAGATGCCTTGGAGGCCCCATTTCAGTAGCTGGGGTCCTGCCTTCTGGAAGGTGTTCCCTCACGTGCTGGCAGTGCTCACCCTCTGAACCTCATTTTTTGGGCTCCTTGTGACCACTCCCAGCATCAGATTTCACACGCTAAAAGGAAAACAGCTGTCATGAGTGCTCCGTGTTAGTGTTTTTCTACAAGGTTACACTCTATTGAATAGCTAAGTTTATAAACTATATCAATTTTATTGACTTGAATTCACCAAGTACTATTGATTTCACTGGATAGAAATGGCCATTGGCAATCATAGTTTTTTTTTTTTACTCCAATCTTAATCACTGATATTAACTCTCAGATCACAGTGATGTGTGTGTTCGTGTGCATGTGTCTATACCGTGTGTGTGTGTGTGTGTGTGTGTGTGTGTGTGTGTGTGCGTGTGTGTGTGTGCAGATGGTACGGCTAAGGAAGGGCTAAGGAGGCTGCAGAGTTCAGTTTCTCTGAAGTTGGAGGCAGAGAGCGATACTGACACAAAGAAAGTAGGAGTAGAAGGGACCCAAGAAGAAGTTTTGGGACTAAAGGCAAGGAACAACTAAGGATCCAGAGGTGTCAGGTACAGGCCTAGGTGGCAGACAGTTTTGAGTGTCAGTTTCAAGTGAGTGAAGTGTCATGGACAGGGGACAGAAGCAGAGGCCCTTTGTGGACACGGCTCATGATGAGTGCCCAGGTGACGGTCAGTGTGCCTGCCTTGTCTCCATCTTGAGTGCTCACTTTATAGTCCCAGGTGAGGGGATGTAACTGGTACAGTTGATAAGCTCATATGTCTGATGTTAATCAGGTGGTTTGATGTACCCACGAGTGTCATTCCTTTGGCACAAGTTATTTACCAATCAGTGCCCTGGTGTACTAGCAAATGGTGGCCATTTACTTCTGTAAAAAAGATCTTTCTTGGCGCTTATATTTGAAATGGAATAACTCAGATCAAAACCATTGTCCTATAAAACCTTCATTCACCGGAGCTGGCTCAGCTCATTCCCCTCACGACTCCTTGTGAAATGATTCTTTTTACATTAACCTTTAAGGTATAAACTGTGGTGGAGAATGTCTGACATGGAATGGGAAACTTCAGACAGGCTTTTGTGTCTAAGAATTGCAGAAACTACACAAGGCATTCCATCTGCTTGTTTATGCACACGACACACACCCCTCATCAGTTGCTCATGAACCACTGTCTGTCGCAGCCCCCAGCTTCTCTTCCTCTGATGTTCCACTTCACTGTTATCCCACAATTCCTTGCCTTCCAATTCTCCCTCACGCTTACCATCCCACGTACCCTGTCACTCATGCATCGTGACAGAAACAAAGTCACCTCGACCAATGGCTTCAAGTTGCCAACACCATGCAGTGTTGCCCCACACACCATTGACAAGCCAGGATGTGGCTAGGAGACTCTAGGGTGGTGTTAGTTGGTAATCTTGCCCATTTAGGACCGTATAGAATGCTTGCTTCTCATCCCCAGGATGAAGGCAGTTCAGCATGTTGGTGTGTTTACTTTGTGGGTTTCACTCACACTCACTTGTGATGACATGCCCAGAAAGTACTGAGGCCCTGCCGCAGGATTGGCTTTTGGTGGTGGGTTGAGGGTTCCAAGACTGCTCCGGGCCCATCGTGTTCACGCTCTGATTGTTGAGGTGCACAGAATGAGCACAGAATGACCCCATAGGAAGGCTGCTCGCTTCCTCTGAACAGGGCATTGAGTAAAGCAGCTGTGAAAGCACATGTACCAACATGTATGTGTCTAATCTCCACCCTGAGAGTGACAAGCCTGCCATCAGGCTCCAGCAGGCTGGCAGCTCCGTTGGTCACAGGTTGCTGAGAAAGGCAAGCTCAGGGTGGCTGACTGACACTTTGGAGCCCATTCCTGGACTTTGCAGGGGAGCCGAGGAGCAGCAGAGCCTTCTGCCTTCTGCTGGGAGGTGAGTGGCATGGAAAAGAGCTGCATTGTCTAGAATTTCGAAAAGCCCTGCAGCTGTGCAGTGACAGGAGCCTGCTAAGGGGGAAGATGAGCACCTTGTAAGAGGCGTGGCTTGTTCCATCCGCCCCAGAGCAAGAAGCTTCATGTTTTCAGAATGAAGATGCATTTTTTTTTTTGAGATGTACTAGGTACTTACCCCAGGCCATGGTGTGACCTGCAGATGACTTCAGCTTTCGGAACTGTGGAATGCAGAATGAAAACTAAAAATATAGCTGAGACAAAAGACACAGGAGATGTTATCTCTCTTAGTATTACTGAACTGTTACCCTGGGGAGAATGTGCTCAGAGGATAGCTCTGTTGACTTTTCCTTATGTGAAATGTCTTCCTTATTAGAAAACCACCTAGGAAATATTTTAGTTGTCTCTCATATCCTACTATAGAAAAACCAGTTTCATTTAAATATCTGAAGAAGAAAGAAAGAAAGAAAGAAAGAAAGAAAGAAAGAAAGAAAGAAGAAAGAAACTTTCTTAGCACTCACCATGGCTTACAAACACAAATTCCAAATTCCACATTCTGGCTCGCATTGACATTCAGCAGAAAAAGTTGCCTACCTCCCAAAAAGTCTACCCATGTCCTGTCTTTTCACTCTAGATTTCATGAAATAAATTACAATTTCATTTTTTAGCTAGGCACAACAGTGCATACATCTGCATGCCTGAAATGTTAGCTTTCAGGAGAATCTCAAGTGGAAGACTGCAGTGAGAGAGACTTAATTATGAAGCAACACTTTCAAATTAAGGCAAGAAAACTATCATTCACACATTATTCCTGAATGGTGGGTGTGTCAGCCATGGTTGGAATAGCTCTTCTTTCCTCTGGTCTTCATCACAACATGTAATATCCACTGGCACCTGGTGGCAGAAACCCCCATGCTGCCCAGTGTCCCCCAGGCTGGGAGTCCCCATTCCAAGTTGAATGGTGCTGGGGCATTCATCCACTCAGCTCCTCCTTAGCATCTGAAAGACAGAGGTCTCATTCAAGATCACCCTCCTCTTTGATGACACCAGCCCCTCTGGACCAGCTTCATTGCCCTGGAGTCTAGCAGGGACTTCATCATAAGCAAGCACTGTAGAGCAGGTGGCGTCTGCTCTCGATGTCAGATCCTTACTCCCATGGGGAAGCTTAAGAGCTCCCTGCAGAGTGCTGCAGAGTGCCCTGACCTTGCGCTCACTACCATGTGGACACGGAGAAGCATGCATGTGTGCTGCTCTCAACATAGTGACACAGAGAAACATGCATGTGAGCTGTTCTCAACACCATGTGGACATGGAGAAGCATGTATGTGTTTCTTTTGATCTGTCAGAGGGTGGTATTATTCACAAAGTACATTTTTTTCTCTAAACAAATTATTCATACATGTGTTGAATCCTAGCAACAGATAGAATCTTAATGATTGTAAAAGTCCATCTGAGAGAAAATTTGGGCATTGATGGCATGGAATCAGAGCTGCCATTCTGGGAGGACTGGAGAAACTTGCTCCTCTGAAGCCACATGAGGGAGAAGGCCCACCTCACAGAGGTCTGGCATTTGACAGTCTTGCTGACCCCAACCTTCCATCTGCAGCCTGGGCTGTTCCTGCCTTTAGTCCACGAAGTGGGCATCTCCTCCTGAAGAGAAGGACTGAAACAGTGGTTGGTTTGGTTAGTGAGAGGGTCTCGCTGTATAACCCCAGTCTGCCTCACGAGGCCTTCGATGATCCTTACCCATTAGCCTCAGGTGCTGGGACTACAGGTGGGCACTCACTGCCACACATGGCAGAGTGACTCTTAGTTAGATGAAAGATACTGACAGTTTCTGCCCCCCCTCTCGGTATTTTATGTTAAGGTTGTAGAAAGTTCTTTGCTACTTCAAGCTACATGGACTTGAGGAAGAAGTATATTCTATCAAGCCTACAGTTCATTGGTTGCTTAAGGTTCAGTGGAATCCCTCTTGGCAGCTTGCTGGCTTCATTCTCCTGGTCTCATCCCTTGACACTTGTTTGATTTGGCAGAAGTCAGAGGATGCATCAGTTGTCTAATTACACACCTTTTCACTTGTTCTGAGAACCTTCTTCCTAACTTCACACATTTCCCTCCATGGAGAACACTGTGTTTCCCTATTTAGGTTCCCTGCCCCATGCACTGTGTCTTTTAAAATATTTTTGTGTTGCACCTATTTTCTAAAATTTAGAATTTATAATTCAGATTTTTTTTTACCAAACTGATGATCTTTTAAGGAATGTCCATACAAATTTAGGAACCTTATAGGAAAGACATACTTATTTGTTCACTAGTGTTCTATTTTAGCAAATTAATAAAAAGTGACAATATCCTAGTTATTTGGAAAGTAAGCCACAAAGTCAATGAATAATCTTTTATACAAAGCAAACACAAGAAAGGAAACAAGCCCTTTGGTCTTCCCCCTTGGAAATAGTCTTACCTAGTATGTATATTTATTTATAAATTATAAGTATAACATAACTTTTTATAGAACATCTAAGTTTCATTTACATGGAAAAGTATGGGCCTGCAGTGTGGCTTAGTGTTAGAGGGCCTGTATAGCATATGTGAAACCCAGGATTGATTTCCATTACCAAAAAAATAGATGAGAAATATTAACAAGTAAGTATCATGCTCCCAATCCCAATTGATCTCGGAGCACATGTGTGGGTGTGAGCTGTCTGCAATGGGAGGAATTCTGATAGTTTGTCTAACTAACATGGAGGAGTTCCAATCTTTATTACAAAGAAACTTGACAAAGGCAGTAAATACATGCCATCCTTCCTTAAAATATCCAGGGTTAAGTGGGTCCATTTTTCTCATTTTTTAATTGGAATGGCCACCTTAGAATAAACATTAAAGAAGAAAAATTTTAAAAATGTCAGTTTAAAAAATACGAAAGTGTTTCTGAGCACCTCCTACCCACTCATAGGTTGCCTTCACACCAGCAAGTCTCCAGAAAGGACTGTCACCGTCAATTCTTTGTTTCTAAAGGACTCTAATTCTTTCAGCATGTTCATATGGCTTTATAAAGCCCCAGATGCCCAGCAAATCCCCTTGGTGTTGTAAGACAAGATTGCTGTTAAAAACTGTTTAGGCTTAGTCAGCTTCTTCTCCCCACTGACTGCGCGAGGGGCTCTGGGGAATGGTGTTTATACTAAGCTCACATCGATAGGGCAAGTTTAATGCAGTCAGGTCAAAGGTACAACTGCTTAGCTGGTCTCATCAACCACTCAGGTTTCAGCATGGGTTTACAAGGAGAGGTCTGCAATGATAACATCTGGCTGCTTGGGCTTCACTGAGTTCTGCCTACTGTGATTGAAGGGAATTTAATGGTGAGGAAGGGGAAACCTAGGGCACTTTCATTCTTGAGTTATGGTTCCAGATAGAAAAGGCAAATGGCTTTGATCCACCCAGTCTGGCCATCTCGCAGCTCGTTGACGAGACTTGTTTCTTCCAGCCCCTCCACCACCCTCAAAGGCCACAGCAGGTTGGTTGGGCATAAGTGTTACTAAACTCATGCCAGCCTTGGTGAAGTCTCCTCTTTCATGTTGACCCTGTTGCTGGGCTCTACCATATTGCTCCCCCAGAACTCCACGGCACTTATGTCCAGCAGACACCACAGAACCCCTCCCTGGGGTGCTCCAGCTAGTGTCCATGGACTGCTGGGCAGGAGGTGACTGGGAGCCTAACGTCCAACTGAGTTCATGTTGTCGAAGACAAGAAATTAAAAGTTAAGTCCGAATCCCCACCATCCTTCAGGTACCTGGGACATGAGGACGTTGTGACCTCGAAGACTGAGACTGTCAATGTGTTGTCTTCTAAGCTTTTCAAGTCTTCCTGCCCAAACGTTGCCTATGACTCACTGTATGTCTGTGTAGCTTTTGTAATTTGCAAGAAGTTTCTTACAATAAGCAAGATAAGCAGCTAAATCCATGCCTTTTCTGTCTCTGTGACCAGAGGAGCTGACAGAACAACTAAGGGAGGAAAGGGTAGCTTTGGCTCATGGTTGCAGAGCGTAGGCACGTGGCCACGAAGGCCAGAAGAGCAGCTCAGTTCTTGGCAGAAGCTTCTCACATCCCCGTGGACCGTGGACAGGGAGCGGAGACCAGGTGTAACCTTCAAAGGCCTGCCTAGGCCCCACCCCATCTCCGCATAACTCCCAGGGGGGTTCAAAACATGAAGCTGGGAGAGCATTTCCACTCCAAACCACATGAGGGTTTGTTTACATTCTGGGTATAACATGGCTTTGGGTGATGGGAACGGGAGACAGTTCGCTAATTTTTAGCATGTACCATATTTGCTTCAGAAAATAGGAGAGGAAGCCTGGCCCGTCAGAGAATTAGAAAAGCTGCCAAAAAAGGAGAGGCAGGCATTGTGATGAGGCTGCGAGAACCTCTGAACAAGAGCTGGGTCTCATCTTCAGTACCTCATGGCCCTTTGACCTTTGGGATCTCTTGGAGCCTCTCTTCTCATAGCCATTACAAATGACACACGTCTAATCTGCGTACTGATGACACACTGTACTTGTCCCCATGCACACACACTGCTTGAACCCCATTAGTGTGTCACTCTGTGCCCTTAAATGCATGAGCCACCTTTGAAAACAGCAATGAAAGATAAACTACCAGCTGCCAGTTCCATGAATCGTGCCTGTCCAAGGGTGTTAGAGACGTGCAAAGCCAACTGTGTGTACAGAAGGATCTATATATTTACACAGCACATGTGCCGTGGGTAAGGAGCTTGATGAATATTACTGAAGCAAAATATGTTAATTCTACATTCAGGACAATATTAACTTCACGTTCAAAATGTTTTTACTACCTTACACCCTGGGTATCATGAGATTATAAAAATCTCTACCTATCTGCTATAAAATAACTAGGCTTTTCCAAATCAAATATTATGCTTTGGATAATATGGACACATATTAAATATTAGTATTTCTCCTTGATTGTGAGGCAGAACCACAACTGAACAGGGAATCGTTTATTAGAGGCTCAAACACTTCAATGGCAGAGCCAGCAAACATTCTGCAGAGAGCCTCACTTCGAGTCACAGTACACCAGAACGTCCTCAGCTTCACTCTCAGTGACACAGGACCGTAGGGTTGGAAGGGAACAGGCGGGTGATGCAGGGACCCTGGGAACAAGAAAACACATGCATATTCAGAAATCCTGGGGCCCTCAGGTTGGCCCAGACAAGATTCAAGAAGCAAAGAGCAGGATCTTGGTTTCTTTTGTTAACTAGCATGTGAAGTATAAAGCTTCATTATGACATTTTCTAACAAAATTTGTTTTTGTTGATTCTCTCCTACCTTGTTCTCCCCATCTCTCTGCCCCCACCCACGCACCTTCTGTTTCCCACCTAGCTTTTTTCCACATTCAGGTCACATGTATCTTATTGCACTTCCCCTTCCTCAACACCTTCTCCCCCTTCGACGGTATCCTTTTTAGTTTCAGAGCCACACTCACTTCTACACACACATATAAAAATTAAAAGTAGGTTCTGCATATGAGGGAGAACATAGATCTGGGTCACCTCACCGACTGTTTTCCATTTCCATCAATTTTCCTGCAAACATTACAATTTCATTTTCTTTATAGATGAGTGAAATTGCATTGTGCATATATAACACATTTTTATCATCCATTCATCTGTGAGGGGCATCGTTTCCTTGCTATTGAGAATAATGCAGCAGTAAACATGGATGTCTCTTTAGTGGGTGCCCAGGAGTGGTGTGGCTGGGCGATTAGGTGGTTCTAGAGTTAGCTTTTGAGAAATCTCCACACTGGCTCACTTCCATAGTGGCTGCACCCGATTACACTCCTACCAGCAACGAATAAGGGTTCTCCTTTGCCCACGCTCTCCCCAGCAGTTGTTGCTGTCTGTTGTCCTGGTGACAGCCATTCTGACTGGGGCAAGCAAGATGGGATCTCAGAGTAATCTTATTTCCCTGATGGCTGATTACGTTAAACACTTTAAAATGCTTATTGGTCTTTTGTGTTTCTTAAGAACTGTGCGTTTTGTTAGTCCATTTATTGATTGGCAATTTGGGGATTTTTGATGTCTACTTTTTGCAGTTCTTTATATATTCCAGATATTAACCCCACCTGAAATGCAGCTGGCAAAGATTTCCTCCCATTCTGTAGGCTGTCGTTGCTCTGCTAATAGTTTGCTTTGCCTTAAAGAAACTTGCTCATTTCATGTAGTACCATTTGTTAATTCTTGGAGCAATCTTTTATGCTGTTGTAGTTCTATTTAAAAGTTCTTGCCTATACCTAAATCTTCTTATAATAAAATTATTGATAATTAATTCACATGACATACAATTTGCACATTTACCCAATTCAGCGGTACTTAGTGTGGCGTATTCACAGGGCTGTGATGCCATCACTGCTTTAGGTCTTACAACATTTTGACAATTTCAAACACGTACATACTCACCACCCAGCACCCTCTATCTCCTTCCATTCTTGTTATTCCCCTTGCTCTTCCCAGCTAATCTCCTTCCTATTTTCCTCCCTCCCTCTCTCTCTCTCTCCCTCCCTCTCTCTCTCTCTCTCTCTCTCTCTCTCTCTCTCTCTCTCTCTCTCTCTCTCTCTCTCTGTGGAGAGCATCTGGGATTGCATCGAATGTATACGGCTGCACATGGCTGTTAACAGCATAGTCATTTTTAGAACATAATTCCTCCAATCCATGAGCATGGGACTGTTTCTATCTTCCACTGTCTTCCTCAATTTCTTTCTTTAGCGTTGTAAAGTTTTTATCATAGAGATCATTCACTTCCTTGGTTAGGTTTACTCCAGGATATAGTATTTTATTTTATTTTGAGACTAGTGTGAATGGGATTCTTTCTTTTATTTCTTTCTCTGTATGGCTATCATTGGTATATACTCTGCCACTTTCCTGAAATTGTCTATAAGTTCTAGGAGTTTTCTACTGGAGTCTTTATGGTCTCTTATGTATAGAATCATATCGTGCAAATAGAGATAATTTGGCTTTTACTTTTCCTATTTTTATCCCTTTTCAGACTCTATTTTCAAGCTATGTTGCATATGAATGGAGAGAGTGGACACTCTTGTTTCTGACGTTAGTGAGAATGCTTTGAGTTTTACTGCATTTAACATGATATTGGTTATCGTTTTCTCATGTATTGCCTTTAATGCACTAAGATGAGAGCTGGGCATGGTGGCTCACTCCTGTGGTCCCAGCACTCAGAATGTTGAGGCAGGAGAATGTCATGAGTTCAAGACCAGCCTGGGCTAGTGTGAGACCCTGCTTTGCAAAACCAATACATATGCTGAGATGTGTTCTCCTATTCCTGTTCTGTTCAGAGCTCTTAGCATGAAGGGATGTTGAATTTTTTAAAAGACCTTTTCTGTGCCTGTTGAAATAATCATGTGATTTATTTCTCGAGTCCATTTATATGATCTATATTTACTGATTTGCATTCTTGAATCATCAGAACTAAAGGTATAGATCTAATGCCTTCTCTGGCAGGTTGGTATCTAATTTGCCAGCACCATTTGCTGAATAGACTCTCTTCTCTCCAGTGAATGTTTTTAATGCCTTTGTCAAAAACCAGGTGACCTTATCTGTGTGGGTTTATTTCTGTGTCCTCTATGGTGTCTGCATTGGTGTGAATTTCTTACCACGGCTGCATAGTAGAGTTTGAGGTCAGGTTATTGTGATGCCTCCAGCGCTATTCTTTCTTCTTAAGATTGCTTTAGTTATTTGTGGTCTTTCGGGTTTCCATATGACTATTAGATTGTTTTCTGCTTCTGCAAAGAATATCATTAGGATATTTTCAAATGTATTATTTGCTTGAGTGCATGTGTGCACCAGGGCCTCTTGTCACTGCAAATGAACACCAGATGCATGTGACACTTTGGGGTCCAGCTTACAGGGAGTGGCTTGAGACCTCCTCCTCCTTGCCTCACCCCTCCTCCTCCCTGCCCCACTCCTTCTCCTTCCTGCCTCACTCCTCCCCTCCCTGCCTCACTCCTCCTCTCCTGAGTGTCCTCAGACCTACTTCTGCTTCTCGTGAGAGCTTTAATTCCTGGATGTCAGGTTATCAGCCACCCATATGCATATGTATGGGTTTCAGTGTTCAGTCAACTTCCAGCTCACAGGGTGCTGCTGACATTTTTTAAATATTTATTTGAGAAGGAGAGAGAGAGAGAGTAATAGCAAACCATGGCTTCTTGCCGCTACGAGTGAACTCCAGATGCATGCACCACTTTGTGCATCTGGCTTTACATGGTTACTGGGGCCAGCAGGCTTTGCAAGCAAGTGCTCGCAACTGCTGAGCCATCTCCCAGCACAGCCGCTGCCGCCATAGCCACACCTTCCCCCAGCTACCCCTCCCTGTCTGGTAGGACGTGGGCAGTCCACACTGAGGCTTGGTTCCAACACCGTCAGTATCTGTTGCAGAGCTCATTGTCGGTGCCTGGTGTGCAGGAGGTGCTCTGGAGGTGCTAGTTTTCCTTCCCTTTTCCTGCTCTCCCAGAGTGCTACCTGCCCACTGGTCAAGACTGCTCAGCCTCAGTTTCCAGAACAAGTCATCATGCCAGCCCACAACTATCTGCCTAGTTTTCTCCAGCACCTTTCAGCAGCCCTCCACCCCCCGTTTCCCCAGCTTGAGTTGCTGGTGGGTTTTGTGGTGGTTTACTTTGGTTTTTGATGACTCTCAGATGATAAACTTCTCCTGCAGTGTTTCCTCTTTTCTTCCATTTTCTCCCCTCATACTTTTGATCCCTAACATGTGTGGTTCTGGCAGCTGGAACTGCCTGGGTCTTTCTTCCCTTCCAGTCAACTACCATGATTCCCCAAGGGCAAGCAGCGCTAACATGGGTCCTGCCCTCCCCTTCACAAGATAGCAAGTGGGCTGTCTTAGTCTGCTTTCCACTTCTATAACACACTGCCTGAGACCAGGTACTGTCCAAAGAACAAAGCTTTACTTCTTACCGTCCCGGAGGTGAGGAAATCCAGGGCATAGGGCCTATCTGGGAAGGGCATCCCGCAGGGAAGCTCTGTGCGTCCCACTGGAGGAGACAGCAAGCAAGTTCACTTTCACAACAAGCCGCGCCCTGGATAACCTATCGATGCATTCATGTATAAATGGAGCAATCTACACACGAGGGCTCTGCCTCACCTACTCACTTCCCAAGGGTCCTCCCTCCAAATCCTGCCTTGGGCAATAAGCCTGCCATGGAGCTACTGAGGAACCAGCACCCACTCCAGCATGGCCTTAGAGCTGAACCTAGCATTGCTGCTGTCGGCTGTGAACCTCCTGCCAACCCGTCGAGGTTGGAAACGGCTTTAGAGTAGGAGGCGCCTGCCAGCACCCTCCCACACAGTGCCCGTGGGTGTCCTGCAGCACAGGCCCGCTTGCTCTGGGCAGCAAGTGTCGGGGAGTAGGTGACCCCCAGAGCATATGTGTGTGAGCAGGGGATCAGGTGCTTCTAATTTATGCTCCCAGACCCACTCTGGGCTTGTTGTGTGGCCTCAAGTGAGCCACTTAGCCTGTCTGCTTCCTTATATGTCAATGCAGATAATAATACTTAGCGACATCACAGGGGTGTAGTGTATATTAATTAATAATGTTTGTGAAGAGCTTTGAAGATGCGGGGCTGCCTAAGTGTTTAAGTATTCTGATGATAGTCCTCACGTATTATTAGAGCCTTCCCAGGTTCCTAGACGTCACTCACTGGTTATAAGAGGATGTAATAGCACCTGCTGTGCAATCCATGAGGGAGCGAGAGCATTACGCATGAGAACTTAACCTAAATGGGTTTATAATTAGAAAAAGATGGCTGTCGGTAGGGCCTGTGCCCGAACTCTGAGCCAGTCCCAGGGCTCCCTGGTGATTTTCCAGAAGCCAGCAGGCTTGAATCAGGCGTTGGCTGCAAATGGTGCTCATTGTAATTGCTTTCATCTTTTACATGGTGCCCCTCGGAGGTTGAAAACTGCTTGCTGGGACTTATGGTCTCCTAAGGCCCTCTCCCAGGGTCACACGGGGCAAAGTGGAGGCCATATGGTGTGACCATGACTGATTTATGTACAGATCCGTGGGACTGCGCTAGAAAGGAGAGTTCTTTCTTGGCTTGTCTTCTAGTCAGCTCTCAAAGGCTCCAGGTGCTGTGTGTGAATGTCCTGGACCACTCCTCCTGTGTGGCCAAATCTTGTTAAGAAGACTTCAGCAAAGGGCGTGGATTTTAAATGCACAGCAGCATTCTCTGTCGTGCCGTATTGCTAGAATCTCACAAACCAAACACATGGTTTGGATTCAGCTGCTAGGTAGCTGATGGTCAGGATAGAAAGAATCCATTCCCACATGTCCTTTGAGCTTTAGCTCTTATTCACAAAGGTCAATGCACCCCAGCATTTGACACCTTTGATGACACTTTGCTTTGGGACACTAACCAAAGATGTGATTCCTGGACTTTTTTTGTGTGTGACATACATCATTTTCTCCAGAATTCACCGCTAGATGAGTTACTCAAGTACTGTAAGAGCTCTGAAGACGCAGAGCTGCCCTGAGTGTTTACCTCTTCTTATGGCATCCTTGTTATTACAGTGGGGCCCACTTGTATCCCTTTCCTTCTTGATTCTCTGGAGAAATGCATCATACGTCTATAATTTGTTTTAGAAATAGGGTCTCATGTGGCCTAGGCTGGCCAGGAGCTCACTATACAGTCAAAGATGGCCTTGAACTTTTGATCCACTTGCCTCCGCCTCCCAAGTACTGAAATTATAGGCATGTACCACCACACTGGACTTTTATATGTCTGTGATATTTTCAAGCTTCGTAAAGCAAAATCTTTTTGCTTCCTTAGCTTTTCTGTGTAGTTTTGTTGCTTCTGGATTTTTGGTGCTTTAAACTTAAAGACATTGATATGAGCTCCAGTTTTCAAAGTTTTGTATAAAGAATTAACTTGAGATTGTCAGAATCATACAATAGCTGCAGTTCTAGGATTAAAAATTGATTCTTCCAGTCCCAGGAGGACCTCTTGGAATGTCATCAGCACATAGGTGAGTGGCTTCTGCTGGCCCACTCCGTGATTATCACGCAGGGTGACTGGCAGATGCTTGCTACTGGGCATGCTCCATCGAGGAAGCTGGTGCATATGCACCAATCAGAAAGCAGGTCATTTTCCTGTAGATGCTGCCTGAGCACCTACTTGGAGAACATAGCAACTCCTCTGGGACGGAAGCAATGGGACACACTCGAAGGCTCAGAGCCAGGCCGGCTGAGTGAAGGACTCCCAGTCAGCTGCACATGAAAAATCCCAAGTTTAAAGACTCTTTTTCTGAGCAACATGTTAGCTTATTGAAAAATAAATTGGTTTTTAAATGGATGTACTTTCAAAACCAGAAACTGGCCAAGGATGTGGCTCCATTAGCAGAATGCTGGCCTAACACACACAGTCTCAGGATTCAGTCTTCAACATTGCATAAACAAGGCTTGATGGTACACACCTATAATCCCAGCACTAAGGAGGTAGACGCTGGAGGATCAGAGGTTCAAGGTCATCCTCAGCTATATGGGGAGTTTGAGGTTGGCCTGCACTACATTAGACCCTGTCTCAAAAAAATAATAATACAATAATAAAGTAATTAAAAATAAAATGGATGTTGCATAGCAGTAATGTTGATCTTTTTGCTAGAAGCTGAAGTTTTTCCCAAGTAATTTCATTTTAAGGTCCCTGAGAGTTCACTGTGCTAATGTTGGAGTGAAATGTGCCTACTACTTTACATGGATTTGTTATGACGAGAACTTTTGTGGGGTTGGAGGAAAGCAGAGAGGAGCCTCCTCTTCTTGTCACCTCGGTGGCATCTGCCCTTTGACCGCCTCCCCACCCTGCTCTGTCACCCGCCGCCACTTTCTTCCTCCCACATACCCCTGCCTTCCCTTGCCCGTCTCAGCAAGGGCTCTGGGTGTGGCTCATGGGCACAACACCTAAACACACAGAGCCAGGTACCAGGCTGCCATGGGCAGCATGCCTGAGCTGCAGACCTTATGATTCATTCCCTCTCCAGTCACAGCACAAGAGGCATCTTTAATTCAAGTATCGGCCTCAGGATCTTATTGGGGTGAATATTATAAAGTTTACTTACGACTGTGGGTCACAACTTGGTAAGGTTACTAATGGTCACCAAGCTGCGCGGTTGAAATGGGTGAGTGATGCCGTATGAAGCGTGCGGCTGTGAAGGTGTGAGCAGAAGACAAGTCCTGTCCCTCAGGCTCCCCAGTGTAGCCTCCTCGCTGGCTGCCTGTCCAGTCAGGAGCATTCCCAGCTCCCTTCACCCATGCGAGCATTCGCACACGGAGACATCAGGCCTGATTTGTCACCGCAAGATAGTCAGCCCTTTACGGCCTCAGAAGGCTGTGATTAGAAGTCGCTTGGTATTTTCAATTAAACTAAAACCTGCCTGCACGTAACTTCCATGTTTACAAGCGGCCGTATCCTCTTGGCCTGGCCCTTGTGAGGGTTCACAGGTCTCTTCTCCAAGCAAACTCTCATTGTCGCTCCCCATTCTTTGAGTGTTTTTAACCGGTAGATTGGGCAAGCAAGTGACATGTGAAGGTGCTGGCCTCTCAAGCCTGCTGGCCTCCCAAGCCTGGTGCCTCGCTTCCTTGTGTCTGAGGAAAGCTGTGTTACACAAATGCAGGCAAATTTGTGTTTTGTTTGTGTTTGTGTGTGGTGCTGAGGGTTGAGCATAGCCTCACATATGCTGAGCACACATGCCACCACTGTTACACCTGTGAAAAGTATTAGTGTGTGTGTGTGTGTGTGTGTGTGTGTGTGTGTGTGTGTGTGTGAGAGAGAGAGAGAGAGAGAGAGAGAGAGAGAGAGAGAGAGAATGTGTGTGGACATGCCTGCAACAGCATACTTGTGGAGGTCGGAGGACACTATGGGTGGTGGTCCTCACCTTCCACCCCCTTTAAGGCTGGGTCTCACATTGCTCACTGCTGTGTTTTCCAGACTGCTGGCCCCAGCTTCCTGGAGATTCTCTTGAGCGTCTTCTCTTGGGCAGTCATGGTGGGATTAGAGACACGGGACACCACTAGATGAGGCTACTGTGGATCCAAGGTCAGGTACTCACACTCGTACATCAAGCACTTTATCCAAAATCATTCAGAGAGGTCCCTTTGATCCTTCACGATGAGTAAATGCCACTGGGCTGTGTGCTGGAAGTAAAGGAGGCTCTGCTAGAAGCAAGGAGCCCGCCCTCACCTGCCCTGCTGGGGCCATGCTGGAGCTCGCCTTCTGCAGGCAGCTGTGGCCCAGCTTCGCTGGCAAGAGGGAGAGCTGAGCGGCCAGCCACTGGTGTGTCTCTGTGGCTGTGCTCAAATGAGACTTAACATTTGGGTCATCATTAGAGAAGCAGCTGCCAGATAAAAATCAGTAAGTACTCAGGAGGCTGAGGAAGGGGACCAGCCTGGGGCTGCAGAGTGAGTTCCAGGTCAGCATAAAGTGAGACCATACCTCAAAAAAATGATTAATTAAAATAAATCAGCATTTCACCTAAATCTCCACACAAATAGCACCTGGTGCACTTCTCACCATGAAGGCTTGTAGTCTTTGGAAATCAGCTCACGACGGGCTGCCCACACTGAAGAGAAGCAAACAACCTGCCCAGTAAAGTCTTCTCATTTCGGATTCAGGGACACGCTTCCTGGATAATCATTCTGGAATCGATCTGTACACACACAGCCCTCACAATCTCCACCCGGCGTGGATCTGTGAGAACATTCCAGAAACGTTGGCCCCAGCACCAGCAAGGCAGGACTGAGGAGAGGCCCTGCCTTCTGGCGGAAAAGGGAGGAGAGGGTTAGTGATTCCTGCGGAGGGGTCATAGTTTCTGTTACACGGGGATTTGAGGAGGAAGGAATAAAATAATGGATGAGAATGTTGCTTCACTGTCCTGAGAGAGAGAAGAGGAGGGCCAGAAATGCATGAGCAGCCGGCCTGGCTGGCTGTGGGTGGAAACTCTACCTTGCCGGCCATGTGCTTGCTGCTCCTCTCTGGCAGGAATTCTAAGGACAGGAAATCTGGTCTCGCTTCACAAATCTGGCAGTGAAGGAGCCGTGTGAACACCAGTTAATAAATGCCTAGGTCTGGTCTGAACAGTGGAGGGTATCAGTGTCTTGCTTGAAAGCATTCCTAAGCTAGTCAATTTTATAAAATAATAGAGAAAACTGACATTTTTACTATGACATGAGTTACTGTATAGCAGCTATCTACTAGCTCATCTGGTTTTTATGATCCCTGAGGTAACTGTTGAATGGAGCCCCATCCATAAGCTCAGCCTCTCTCATTTCAGCACCTGCCTAAGGATGTAAGCACCACATCAGGACCCAAACTAACAGGCTTTGTCTGCAGCCCTCCCTCCACACACACACACACACACACACACACACAGCCTCTGCCATGGACCTCTGGGAGGCCACACGTTTAGTCTCTCCTGTGGCTCCTGTCGTTCACTGTAAAAACTGCTTCCTGCCAGGGACCTCTGGAGGGATCCCTCAGGTCTCCTCTTTCATGGTGTGCATTGCTGTTAGCATCTCGTCTGTATGGCGATAGCCAGGAGCCAGGGGAACTCCACCTCCCACTGATTCAGCTGATTCAACATTTGTGAGGCTGGTGGCAGGCTCACATCATGGGAGCCTTACTGTGTGAAAGAAAAGATTTTAACCATTTTCCCAAAATAAACTAATTGCTTCCTCAAAGGAAAAGAAGATAAATCTAGGTCTGCTGTAGCAACTTAAGCAGTAACTGGTTGTAGGCGTCACAATTCCTTGTGAGTTGCCCAGATGTGCAGCGCTGTGCCTCAGAACTTGCCTCCAGAAGACTGGACTCCAGAGCAAACCTGAGCTCCTAGAGACAATCGTGGTCAGAGCTGGAGCACCAGCAAGAGACCACGGAGCCCTCACGCACGCATTTTCTCTTACAGAAAGTTTCAGTTAACCTCCTCTGAAAATTTGCCCAAAGGGACTTGGAAAATTAAATGTATTGGTTAAGATAACCAACTAGTGTGAAGAAATGAAGACATTCAATAGAACGCATTTTTCCAGGCATCATCCTTGCAGCTGAGCTGTGGAAGTAGGATCCTGTGTCCAGCTAATCACCCCCAACACCTCCTACAGTCTGTAGGACTGTGGTCACGTGACTGCCCTCCCTTTCTCTCAGCCTCTGCATCTATACCCTGGAGGCAGTCTAGTGCATGTAACGTGACGCTTAGACCCTGATTTGGATATTCTTTAATATTCGATGCACACTGTGGACAGATTGAAAAAGAGGCTGGCTTGTTGCATCTGAGAATGTATACAGGGTTTCTCTTGTTTTATATTAAAAGTATGGCTTTCAACATATATTTAAACATCTACTATAAATATTTTACATAAATAGGACTTTTTAGTTATAGCGGGAATATATACATGAGTTTAACGAGCACCTTTAGAAACCTAAGAAAATATAGTCAGTGTATTCATTCCTACACATTTGTTTCAAAAAAATTAACTTTATTGAGTTCCTATGGTGGTGCCAGTGCTGTGCTAGATACTGATTAGAGTAAAATGCACAAAACATAAAATGTACTGTATTGTCGTCTTCAAGGTCATCAGCATGAAGTACATTCTCACTGTTTTGCCTCCATCACCTCCATCCATCTACAGAAGTCATCCCCCTACCCTGAGCCCCTGGAAACCTTCTTTCTGTCTCTATGAATTTGACTGCTAGAAACTTCCATCCATGAAGTCATGCAAGTAGGAGCCCTTTTGTGACTGGCTGCTCTAACTTAAATAGTCTTCCCAAAGTTCATCTGGGTCAAGTCAACATTCCCTTCCAGGTTTGAAGTTTTTATTTCATTGTATATATGCAACACAGTCTATCTATTCAGTCATTGGTGGACATGTGGGTTGTTTCCATGTTTTGACTATTTTGAATAATACTGTAAACATGAATAATAACACTGCTATAAATATTAATATTGATATTGATCTAAAGACTATTGTACTCATCTGTTTTGGACTCCTTTCAGTTCCTTAGTGATAGACCTATCAGTGGAGCTGCTGGGTTACATGGCAATTCTCACTTACTTTCTTTAATAAGTTTTGTACAGTCATCGGTAGTGATGACACACAGTCTTCCATTCCCACCAACAATTCACAAGGACACTCCTTGTCCACACATGTAGTGTTTAGGTAGCAGCCATCCTATCATGTGCGAGACGGTATCTCATTGTGACTTGGGCTTACATTTCCAATGAGTAGTAATGATAAGTATCTTTTTGCATCCTTGTTGGGTATGTATTTTTCTTCAGAAAAAAATGCCAGTTTAAGACTTTTGCCCCTTATTGTGTTGTGCTGCACTGTTGAATTGTAGAAGTTCTTAATATACTGGAGATACTGGGCTTTTATCAGACATCTGATTTCCAATATTGTCTTCCTGTCACTGTGTTGATTGGTCTGATTGTAGTCAAGAATATATTCTTAATTTTGTGGCTCTGGCTTTTGGTGTCATGGCTAAGAAATCATTGTTATACTCAGTATCATATTCCCTCCTTGCTTATCCCTAAATGGTTTCTAATTTGGGTCTCTGTTCAGGGTTCTCGTCTGCATCTGGTATAAGATGAGGGTCCAACTTCCTTCTCTGCATATGGACATCCCACTGAATGGCCTTGTGTCCTTGTCTAAAGCAGTGGGTCCCATTTGTGCTGCTGTTTCCAAGCTCTCTGGCCCCTCCAGGGCTCCATACATTTGTCTTTGTGTCAGCGCTGTACTTCTTCATTGCTTTGCCTTTGAACTGAGTTTTGAAATCAGGGTGTTTGAGTCCTTCAACTTTCTTCTTCTTCTTCTTCTTCTTCTTCTTCTTCTTCTTCTTCTTCTTCTTCTTCCTTCTTCCTTCTTCCTTCTTCCTTCTTCCTTCTTCCTTCTTCTTCTTCTTCTTCTTCTTCTTCTTCTTCTTCTTCTTCTTCTTCTTCTTCTTCTTCAAGATTGTTTTGGATACTTGGACTCCCTGTGGATCCCATAAAAATTCTAGACTGGATTTCTATTTCCACCAAACTCTTGGGGCAGAGGAGTGATCAGGATACATTGACTCTGTATTTGGGGGTGAGCATCCTATTCTAATAATAGTAACTTCAATCTATAAACACAGGGTGTCATTCCGCTTCTTTGTGTCTCTTACACTTGTTATTAAAGGCCTGTTGTGAGCTAGCACCACCCTTGGTCATAGAAACAATAAAAGTGTAATATTATCCCTATAATAGTGTGGTGTCCAGTTAATAAACCCAATCACATGAATCAGCATACATGGGAAGTGACAACAGTCCTTGAGACCATGCTTTGAGGGTCCAAGGAGAGAGGCGTGCTCTGTTCTTTCTAAGTCTGCCCAACCTTGGGTTCTGTGGGAATCTAACAGAGGGTTACAAGCCAGGTGCCCAGTGGGTTGGTGACCTGGATGACTGCAGTGGCCTGGCAGGCAGGCCAGCCTGAGGGACAGGATGAGAGAGGACTGAAACAGATGCAGATAACCCTGAGGCATGGGAGGAAGGCTGGGCAGCACCTGTGCATGTCACCAGCGAGGAAGGATAGATTGCAGAGCACAAACAGGAAGGAGAGCAGAGCCACTGTGAGAGCTGTCTGGACACCCAGCTCAGTAAGGGTACGTTGACATTGCTGAGCTCTGACAGTGAGGAGAGCCTCAACAAGGAACTTCCAGTTTCCTGTGTGTGGAGAGCACCCATTCAAAGGTGATGTGGAAGTTCAGGGGTTTCCCTAAGGCTTGCTTGGAAAACAAGGCATTTGTGCATTCAGAACAGGGAGGAACAAGGAACACTGTTATTTATCCAGAAAATCTAGGAACCTTCAGCTGTACAGTCTCACTTACCTACTTATAATTTCATGGGTCAGTGCTCAAAGTCCATCTGAGTTACAGAAGATGCTACACAGACCTTCTAAAACATACAGACTCAATAGCTTGACCTTTGAGACACCAGCTGAAGGCATCTGGTCTACCTTCTCCTGTATTAGAGGCAGAGGGAGGGAAGTGTGGTTTGACTCTATAGCTTCAAACCTTCTATATGACAGGACATGTGGGAGCCAGGCCTGGCAAATATCTCCACAGCTGCTATTCTCCTAAAAAGAGGTGTGCACCTCATCTGGTGGGAGCGCCAAGAGTGGCGTGATATAACTACCTTCCTTCTCTGTCTCTTGCCTGAAGGCTCGAAAGGCCAATCCCAGGCCCATGTGCCCAGGACACATCCTGTAGGATTAGTGCCTTGTGCTGTACCCAGCTATGACAGACTGACTATTGGAGCTGGGTGCTGAGTATCTCTTTCCACCCTGTGTGACAGGCGTGAGCTGAAAATGGGAAGGAGGGGCCACCGAGGCACATAGCAGTACTGTATGTAATTCACGTAGACCTCGGTGCACACTGTGCTCCTCATGGCCCAGAGACCCAGATGACTGTCCCCATGGGGCTGACAGTTAAGTTCAATGGTAGGAACTTGTCTAGCATGCCTGAGCCTCAAGTTGGATGACTAACTTCACAAAATAATAAAAGCAGACCTACTCCTAAGAAGGGAAGGTGTCCTATGGAGTACCAAGAGACCCCTGTGCAGTCTTCATCTACGAGGCACCCTGCCTCCCTGGGGCTGTGGTGGGTTTGCCCTGATGCATTGCCCTATTCCTTTGCTCTTCAATCTAACAACTTTCATTGCTCTTCAGATCAATCAATAGACAGCAGAAAGCCATTTCCCCACGTGTGCTTGTTAAATGGGAGGGAAGTGGTGGGGATGCCTTGGGGTTATTGCTAGTGCTTGTCTCATACCTTGGCCCTAAATGGACACCACTCTTAATAGACCACCCAATGGAGCACTTTTCCAAAGAAATTAGCATAGAATTCCTGGTTGATTCTCTCCCTTCAACAGATCTGGATCAGAGGAGGGCGGGTGGAGCCATGTGCAGAATAAGTACTTCTGCCTTTGCCAGGGTCCCTAGTGGATTACACCTGTGCCACCAGGACAGTTGCTGCTTTTTTTGACACTGGGCTCCAGAGACAGAAGAAGAAAAGGGTCTCATTACACAACTGTATTACTGGGAGAGGTCTCAGGATTAATTCCAACTTTGTCAGCTTGGAAATAAGGAAATTAAGGTCCACAGGCTGTTAGTTCCCCGCTGTCAGATAGGTAGCATCCAAGCTTTACAAAGTGACTTTCAGAAAGTGAGGAAGAGAGTCACCATCCAGGAGACATGCTGGAAAGTTCCGTTCTACTGCTTTTAGGGCTGTCCGATGGATTTGGAAAACTCTGTCACCAGGCACCAGTCACCTGTATAAAAAAGACAAGACTTGTTGCAGCTTCTTTAAAAGGCGCTGGGAACACGCTATCTGTGGGACATCTCCAATGGCAACGAAAATGCCTCCACTGGAGAGGAGGGCAGTAAACTTTTCTTCAAAAATAAAGACGAGACAGTTTGGAAAGAGCTTAGAGTGGGTTGGCTTGGTGTTTGAGGATGAGTTGGAATGTGGCAAAAGGGGGAAAGGCCATTCTGCTTGCACATAAAGTAGGCACAGTGATTAGGGCAGGAGCATCTGGACCCACTCACTTGCACATTCCTCCACATGCCAGGTATGGGGAGGATCCTGTGGAGTTTAGTGGGCAGGTGCCTAGGAAAACTAAGGGTGTACTCCGAAGGGGGCTAGCAAACCATGCCATTACAGACAGGATTAGTGTTCTTAGCAGGAGCACAATGGGGCAAATTTAAAATTAAGAAAGTGTCAGATATTCTGACATGAATTACAACCACAGGCAGCCATTGGCCTCTGATGAGCTTATCCTGTCTTGGTCACGGATGTGCACAAGCTGTGCATTGATGAGAGTTCATGGAAAGACCATCTAGAACCCCAGACAGTAGTAGACTTGTTTCTTCCTGATTTCCAAATTTGCTTCCTGAGAATACACAGTACAATTTTTGAGTAAAAGCAGTGAGTGGAAAGGGTTAATATGACACACCCTCCCTGAACTGAAGCCTATGGCCAACAACTTGCAGCATGGCCTGGAGCCTCGCATGGAAAGAAAATTTTGAGGAAAGTGTCATAAATTAACAGTGTTTTAAAAATAAGAATTTCATCTATACATGTATTTTTAAGTACACCTTAAAAATAAGCAGGGGGTGTTCCTTCAGAGTCTGTGGGGTGCTGCCTCTACAGACCATGAGCAAGTTCTGAGGGGATACTGCTCAAGTCAGAGCCTTCATCAGCAAGGCCTCTGCAACCTCCAACAGAAAACAGCTGGGCTTGAGCAGGCCCAGCACAGGGGCTTCTTACTGAGACCTATAAAGTGCAGCCATTGTACAAAAACAACAACAAAAAAAAAACCTGTTGCATTTGAAATTGTTCCTAGCTACACCATTTCACTATTTGGGAGTAGGAATGGCTTATGGGTTGAAGTGTTATGAAACTCAACAGACCCAACAGTCCTTGGGAAAAAGCATGTTGCCTTTTATTGAGATGCTTTTCCTGGTATACAGACAAATTTCATTGCAAATTCTTACCTTGTCAGAACAATTTCTCAAAATGAAGAAAGAAGGCTCAAGGCTTGAGCAGAGCTGACGCTGCCTGGGTCTTCCTTACGCAGGTTGTATGTCACTGTTGCTAAGGGTTAGGGTTGAGTCATGCAGCCCTAGGGAGCCATGGAAAAATAATCTTTAGAGCAGCTTCGAATAAATGGACAACTCCCATCACACAGTCCCGGAGAGGAAGGTTCCATGAGAAAGGCCAGTGTTGAATGTCCACCCACAGCAGAGGCTCTCGGCTCTGTGTGGCAGCGCCACCCGAGACTGCCACGCGGGACCACCACCCTGCTTATGTTGCTGCTTTCAAAGAACAGCAGCAAGGAGATCCTGAAAGCAGCATGTCAGGAGCCTTTGCTCTGTTCTGCATCCCAGAGCAGAGAGTTTTGAGCAAGGAATGTATTTTGAGGGCCCCTGTAGGTAGCATAAGTCCAACTCTGAATGGGTTGGGGAATGAATAAGGCAGAGGGCCTGTGTTATCACAGCCCCTGCAACACAGAGCACCTGCCTCGGGGAGGGAGCAAGGTGAGCCCAGGGCCACCAGAGGTGGGAAGACCAGGTCACTTTCCGGCAAGGGTGCTCTGGGAGGAGGGGTAATGCTGGAGCCAGATGGAGAGCATGTCTGTCCCCTGCACCCTGGCTTGAGAAGGGTTCCAGACTTCCTTAAGATTCTGCCAGATACCCCACTTCCCTGAGAATCACCTTCCCCTGAGGAAGGCGCTCTGTGTTGCAGGGGCTGTGATAACACAGGCCCTCTGCCTTATTCATTCCCCATTCATACCCCTAAGCTAGGGAGCGCCCCTCCCCTTCACTGTGCTTTCTCCCTTTACTAGACAGTCGATGCCCTGTCAGCGGCTCCTTCCACGGAATCCAGCTGGTAGCCTTTGTGTTTGCTCTCTGCTGGGTTCAGCCACAGGTGTGATTCTTGTGGTTTATTTCAGTAATCAGAACATCAGGCATATTGAGGCTTCTAGCCTACCGAGAACAGTCTCTAAAGTTTAGTTTTGTGTTGCTGTTTCTACAATACAGTGACATGCTGCTTGAATTCCTGTCCCCTTTACATCTAGCCACCCTGCGTCTCTCCAGGACCCTGGGAATTGCCTGGTTCCACTAATGTCCTGGCTCTGGCTCTGCCCTCCCATGTCTCCATCTCCCATGTGGTGAGCAGGTCAGCTCCAAAGGACCAAGGTTTGGCAGAGGAGCTCTACATCCACTTTCCACGACAGGCTTGTTCTAGAAGGTCCTTGGTTATTGTTTCTCGCAGAACACTGGTCCTCTTACTCCTCCATCTGCCAAGCTTGCTGGCCAGCTCTTGCTACCTTTATGCACAGCAGGTCAGTGAATTCCTTCTTGACTCCTGCTATCCCAGCCCAAAGGAGCCACAGGTGTTTCCTTGAGAGAGTCTGAGTGCTCCCTGAGACCTGGTTTGAACCAACCTCTGCACAGAACCCCAGCACCTTTGGCTGGGTGTGTTAACCACCTGGGATCTGGAAAGTGGCAGGTGTTCTACCAGTACTACTTCAGTGAGTCCAAGTGTGTTGAGGTGGGGAGCCCTCGGTATGCTGGCTCCTGGCTACGCCAATTCATCCAGAATACAGGACATGGTTTGAAAGGAACTGGAAATAAACTTGGGAAAGGAGTTTGGGATCAAATTATCAAAGACATTAAAGTCAAGGTGGGGGTCTGGATTGTATTTGCCAGGCAATCAAGGTCCCTAACTTGGGGGGATCAGAACACCTGAGAAATAGCCAGGACCCCAAGCAGAGAGGGCTGATCTGTGAAGGAGAACATGGTGTCACAGTGAAAGCACCAGAGGGTTTGGAACCTGATAGCAGTGAGGGGACAAGAAAGCAAGGTATGAGTGTAGAAGATGGTGAGAAATGAACAAGACGCAGGAGGAACTGAAGCAAAGCGAAGTTTTAAGCCTACATGTTGGCAGGTGGGGTGGTCAAACATGGTGACGAGACAGCAGAGAAAGGAACTGGTGTGTTGGGTTAGGAAAAATGATACTATTATCAGTGTAAGCATTCTTTTATCCAGCAAGGAAATACCATTTGGGTGTCTGATATGCTTCAAACCTTGAAGATAGAGGAACACAAGACGTAGGCAGCAGTGACCTCTGAGCGTACAGGCTGGGGTGGCCAAAGACATGGGATCACGGAAAGTGGCAAAAAGATTTCTAACAGCAAAGTCTCCTGGGAGATGAAGGGTCTCGAGGCATTTCACAGGAAGGGCTCTGCAGAGATCTGAACTCTGAGGTGCCATGAGCATTGAACCACGAGAAAGAAAAGATTACAGGCCTGGCACAGGGAGAAAGAAGGCCAAAGGCGGAGATGGTGATGTCCCAGTTATGAGCAGAAAGGAACCTCTCAGGAGAACCCGCCAAAAGCTGGAACAGAGCTGTGGGCTTGGAGAATAGGCAAGAAAGGGGACATGAGGAGACCAGGGCAGCAGCCAGGGGCAGAGAGGAAGAAATTCGGAGAAGGCCGAGAACGTGGGAGGGCCAGGGTGGCAAGAACAGCTCATGTGAAATATAGGGCACCAGGAAAGGAGGCCTGTTTGCAGAGCACCTGAAACTTCCTGTCAAGTGGCTTCCCTGTGACTTGTAGACCTGTTGGCAGGAGGCAGAGCAGGTCCCAGTGGCCACTGAAAACCATCGCACACTCTCTGCCCCCCTGAGCTGTCATTCACTTTGAGGAAGGAGAACAAAGATGCAGGAGTACAGCAGAGTGTGACTGTCACTGTCTGGACCCCAGGCATGTGCTTCAACTTCCTTGTCTGCACAGTGAGGTGACAGCCAGCCTCTCCGCTGCAGGAAGTAAGCCATGGAAAATCCAGCGCCAGCAGAGCAGGCCGGAAGAGGCTGCAGCACCACGAGCTGTCACAGAAAAGCTGGGGGACACAGCACCTTGGTTGCCTCCATCCCTAGCCAACCACTCAGCCCCAGTACAGGGGCCTCGGGGCTCCTGATCATGTCACAGGGGTTAGAGAAGTGGTCTGTAGAAAAAGCCAGCCTCTGGTGCCATACAGGAGAAGCTCAGAGACAGCAAATGCCTCAGGTGTGAGTTTCATCTCCTAGGATGGAGAGAGCATGAACAGGGAAGCTGGGAAGGGAGGCAGAAGTCCAAGGTGCTCAGAGAGGCAAGTGCAAAGGACACTGTATAATGCAGCTTACACGCCCCTCCCCTCGGGAGCTCAGCATAGCTGGCCTGTGCTGGGTGTGAAGCCTACTGGTAGAAATGGTAGTCAGGGATGACAATCCAGACGCCAACAGAGGCACCAGTGTGGCAGCTGCCTGGTTAGCTGACAGGTCTGGAGGCACAGCACAGAAGTGGGCACAAGGTGCCATGAGACGAACTCAGCTGTGACCCAGCACGGCTGGCCCCACACAGTGCCACAGAGACACCAATCACAGGTTTCATGCAGTCAGAAGCCACGTCTCTGGCTGACTGCCCCCCACTGCTCTTGGAGCATGGTGCCTGGATCTCTCTGGTTCTCTGCCAGCTTCTTTCCACACACTGGGCCTGTGTGCAGTAGCACTCCACAGACATTTCTTAGACTAAATGAATATAAGCTTGCTCATCAGGAAGTGTGGGCACCTGTTGGTGTCCTCCTGGGAGGGGAGGGTGGTGCCCTGTTCTTCAGGCTGAGGACTAGGGTTGGAGTGACCTCAACAACAAGGGAAGGGATGATCTTGAAGGGGTCTTGAGGGATTCATTTTCTCCCTGACAATGCCAAAAATTTTCAGGCAGACCAGAAAGACTATGACGACTTTGGAGTAGGTTTGCAATTTCCCAGAGCTCAGTAGAAACGAAGCCTGTCCCAAAGTGTGCCCAGGCAGGCCCCTGCTGTACTCCACCACACTGAGACCTTCTGAGAGGGATGGCCTCCTGTAGCAGAATTTAACCTTTTCTCTTGAAAGACCTGTCCCATCCATGACCTGGGTGGGCCTCCTGTGGTACTTTTAACATGTCGTCAATCACCTGACCACATTTCCCTCCATTTCTTTCGTTGACATGGTGCCATGGCATGGATTGTCCTTGTGCCCTCCAGGAACTCTGGGGCACACAGAAATGGGTGAAGGTGAATGAGCCCTGTGGCTCCTCTCCATCCTTAAAGCTTCGCCACTCCTGACAGGTAGGATGGAGTTCCAGGACATGCTAATGAGTCCACTCCAACCACCAGCATTTCCTAAGGGACCCCCAAGACTACCTGCAGGCTGAGGGTCCGACAAGAGCCCAGAGAAAAATATTCCACGGCCTTGGTTTCTGGTTGTTTTTTAATGGGTGGGGGCTTGTTTGGGCTTCTGTTTTTATTGGGTTTTTTATTGTTGTTATGTTTTGCTATTGAGACAAGCCTCTCAGCTCAGGCTGGCTGAGAACTCACTGTGTGGCCCAGGCTGGCCTCTAGCTCAGCTTCTACTCCCTGACTGCTGGGATTACAGGTGTGTGACACCACACACAGTTCAGAAGTCATTCTTGATAAAACCATAAATTACGTCTCTATCTTAGAGTCATCATCACCTCTAATAGCTTCCCCATAGCAGCCTAAAGGTCACCCTGAAGTTCAGGGCTTCTGACCAGCAGCGAACTCCCCCATACCTTCCTGAGCACTTGTCTGCAAGCCCCTGTCCCTGTCAGCCAAGCCTCTACCTCCCCATCATCTTAGCAGCATTCCTGACCCCCACTGCCCACATGTGCTCTCCTGAGAGCCCTGAGCTCTACCCAGTTTCTCCCCTCTTGTTTCTGGAATGGCAGTGCTGCCATAGTGGGGCATGAGCCATCCACCGGTCATGTGGGCTGCTGGGTAAGCAGCCCTGAGCACTACCATGGGGATGCCAAAGCATACTGAAGGTTGACTGAAACCTCACCTAAGACAGTCCACCTAGCAGCTCGTAGGAATCGTATTCGCTACCCAAAGACCTAAAGCTATGGCCCTGTCTGGCTCAGCAGCCTGCAGGGAGTGCGCAGAAGGGAGAGTGGAGGGGCGGAAGGCCTGGGAGAAAGCTGAGACTGAGCAGAAGAAGGGGCGCAGGGCAGAGAGACCTAATCTTATTCCCTTAGCCCCAATAGCGCCATAGAGATACATTTTGGCAGGTGCTGCCATGACTGAGTTCCTGCTCATATCAGCAATTGTTATCTCTCCTCTTTATCATTGGCACGTATGATGTAACAGGGTTATGATGAAGCTGAGGTCCAGCGAGGTTCCAGTCACCCAGAAACCAAGGGGCAGAACTAGATCCAGCTTAGTAAGATCTGGCACCACAGTTCATGCTGAGCTGTGCTAACCTCTGTGCATCTCGATCCACTTCCAGAAAAGAGGCATCACCCTCAGCCCTGGGCCAGTTTGTGGGCGGCGCTCAGAACCCTGTGTGCTCTGTACTCAGCCAGCCTTAGCCTTGCTCTTGGCCCTTTGGCCCCCTCATTCCCCACCTCCCTGCTGGGAACTAGGAAAACGTCACTGAGTCCTCTCATCTTACTGAATTGAGCACCCTTCCTAAGCCTTCCCCATGGAAGGGAATTAATCCTGGCCTTTTCCCCAGGGGGCTACTGTCTGATAAGTTATCTACCAGGGAACTGTTAGAGCCCACCACTTCCCTTCCCCATCCCCACCTTATACCTGTGCAGATCACACCCTTGCCTTCATGTAGTCTTCTGAATCGGTCACCCTGCTCTCTGTCACTGACACAAAGCATGGTGCACATTGGCTATTACCATCTGTTGGGTCTCCTTCGTTGACTTTGAACTCCTGAGGGACAGGTATCTATGACTGTTGAGTATACAAATGACTGAAAGAATATTGCCAAGGTTCATGAAGAAAACAGATCAGAAGGTCCTTTGTGATAACTGTTATTGTCATTATTAAGACAGTGATCATTTGAGGTAGCCCTTTCTTTCTGAACTCTCATTAGCAAAATTCAAAAATTAAGTCAATTTGGGTAAAGTAGCTACCTCACATTTCCAGACTGGCTCTACTCCTTTCCGGTGCACAGACCCAGAGTGTGGTCTCCTGCACTGTACAGATCGTGAGGAAGACAGAGCTCTGCACCTCAGGAGTGGTCATATCTCTCTTACGAGCTGTCATGGCTGTGGTGTGAGGACCATTTGCTTTTGTTCTGTAAATTGAAGACTTTTCATAGAAAAGCATGATTTGATGGAGCCAGATTCCAAGCATGGACCCTTTGGAAGCTTCCCAAGCCCCAGAGTTCCCATGCCAAGCAGTTCTGAGTGTTGCTTGTAGTCCTAGAAAGTACCAGTTCCTTGAAGAATGCCCCAGAGCCCAGTTAGGCTAGAGGAAGTCCACTGGGAGTGTCTGCCTTAGAGCAGTAGAGCTCCTGGACAGAGAAGAACTTTCCCATGGGGAAATGGCACGGGGTCTTATTTGCTCATAAATAGAAATTGTAACTATTCTTGGCACCAAGAAATCTGTAGTTGACTTTGAGAAAGTAACATTAGTCATATAACAAAATCAAAGATGTTTCTCTTCCACTGAGGATTCCTCTACAAAACCATCTGTCTCCAGCTTAGGACAATGACGAATTGTTTTGATTTTTTCAGTTTTTCAAGGTAGGGTCTCACTCTAGCCCAGGCTGACCTGGAACTCACCTGATTTTTTCATGGCCACTCAGCGTGA
>PVHP010004637.1:0-70078 GCA_004024765.1 Zapus hudsonius | reverse complement strand
GAGAGAGAGAGAGAGAGAGAGAGAGAGAGAGAGAGAGAGAGAGAGAGAGAAAGAGAATATGAATGAGAATGAGTATTTATGCACCAGGGCCTCCTGCTATTGCAAACGAACTCCAGATGCATGCGCCACGTAGCACATCCAGCTTTATGTGGGTACTGGGAATTGAACCTGGGCCAGGCTTTATAAGCAAGTGACTTTAGTCACTGAGCCGTCTCTCCAAGCCCTGTTCTTTTGATCTCTAACTTGCTAGGGTCCTTTCTTAAGGATAGCATTTTTAAAAAGTAATCTTTTTTTCTAAGACCAAGAAGTAAGGGGTAAAAAGTTATGAGCAAGAAAATTGGAATGTATTTAGGAAAAGAAGTGTAGGATTGTGTGGGTGAGTGAAAGAATATGTTTTCCTTCCCATCTTTTTTCTGCTAGAATGACCTAGCATATTTTTTTTAATCTGGAGAATATTCTAAATCTATAGAGTCATTTTTTTTTTTAGGTAGTTGGGCTAGATTTGAAACTTCTGTTTAAATGATACAGTTTTGAGAGTGTGTGTTGGCGAAGCAGTAGCAATAATAAAGTAATGGCTTTTTTCCTTATGTTCTTTGTTAAAGTAGAAATTTGCTTGAATAGTTTTGGATGATGGAGGATTATTTATTATTTTGGGACTCTGATTTCAAAATCCTGTTTAATTTAAACATTCTTAATATATGAGGGTCATGCTGTCACGTGAGGCTAATGTATTACCTTATTTTCATTCCTATAATGAATTATCTGAGGCTAAAGTTTGGAGGCTGAAAGTCCAAAGATCATAGTCCTGCCCATGGTGATCCCCCCTTCTCTGCACCTTATCCCTTATCATGGCTGATGGCACAAGGGTAGGGGCACATGTGGGAGGAAGAGATCCCATTCAGATGGGAGGGAAGGGTGATTCAGAAACTGGGCTCCCTATTCTTTTGTTTGTTTGTTTGCTTTTTAAAAAATATATTTTTATTTATTTGCGAGCAGAGAGCGAGCGAGCAAGTGAGAGGGAGGGAGAGAGAGATAGAGAGAGAGAGAGCGAGCGAGCACACAAACACCAGGGTTTTTTGCTGCTGCAAACAAAACAAACTCCAGATGCATGTACCACTTTGTGCATCTGGCTTTACATGGGTACTAGGGTATTGAACCAGGATGGCAGCTTTACAAACAAGTGTCTTTTAACTACTGAACCATCTCCCCAGCCTCACCTCCCCCCCTTTTTAAAAATTCATTAAGTAGAAACTTTGTATGAACAAGTCATGTGTTGGTATCACCATTTTCCTCCTCCCTTCCCCCATTCCCCTGATGGCCCTCCTCAGTGGGCTGGTATGCACCATGGGGTTGAGGGCTATGAATTGTGCGAGCAGCAGTCAGTCATTGGGTGAGGGCTCCCTCTTCTAACATTTGCTTTTGAGGAAACTAATGTAGGGTCCCATAAGAACTTCTTTCATCTTTTCCAAGGCTACCGTAGCTCCAAAACTTGATGATTCCCCCAGATTCTGCCTCTTAAAGGACCTATCACATCAGTACTGCCACACGGAGTACCAGGCCTCCAACATATGAACCCTTGTGGGATACACAAACCTTGTCCAAACCAAGAAGCTAATATTCACTTACGTGATCTCTTACAGCACCTAACACAGTCTTGGCACAGGAGGCACTTGGTAAGCGCTTGATAAATTTAATTTAGTGTACTTTTGCTTATTTATAGATTGTTAGAGCGGTTTGACCTACTGGGTGGAAGAAAATTTCATTTATGCATTTTATGAATCCATATAAGATGTACCTAGTGTTGTAGTCAGCTTTCTTGTTGCTGCACAAAGAACCCGAGAAAAACAACTAATGGGAGGAATGGGTACCAGGTGGGCTACCAATTTGTTAATCCAGGGGAGGGCATAAAGCCAACTTTGAAGAGAAGGAAAACTTCAACATTCAGGCCCCTTACTTCAAAAGAGTTGGCATTCTTCCTGCTGTCTCAATGCAGATCAACTGGCCCAATCTCAATGGTGGTAATCTCTCAAACAATTGCAGCTGAACGGGCAGCAGCTTCAGCCCAGAGATTTCCTTTCTTTCTGTGCCATCTCCATCTGCTCACACCAGTCCATTTCCATGCAAAGCAACTCTGCACAAGTTCACAGGCAGGCAGAATGCAGCAAGCCTCTCACACAATCCCCTTCTGGCACAGTCCTGACAAAGTTCTTTCTAACCCTTGTAAGCCAAACCTCACAGTCCATAGTTCTTACTACACTCAGGTCTTTCAACTCTGATCAGAATCCATCAAGCTGTACTTAGAGCACCGCAAGGTGTCTCTTAGGCCGAGGTTTCAAAACCGTCCACATTCCTCCTGCAAATCAGTTCCAAAAGGCCAAAAGCCGTAGAATCAGGGTTGTAACAGCCACCACCGATCCCTGTACCAAAACTGTTGTAGTCAACTTTCTCATTGCTATGCTGAAAAGAACCATATCAAAGCAGCTTGTTGAGGAATGATTTTAGTTTGGCTTATGGTCTTGAGGGGAAGCTCCATGATGTCAGGGAAAATGATGACATGAGCAGAGAGGTGGACATCACCTCCTATCATGTGGACAACAGCAGCAGTAGAGTGTACCAAACACTGGCAAGGGGAAGCTGGCTATAACACCATAAGCCCACCCCTAACAACACAGCTCCAACAAGGTTCCAATACTCAAACTTCCATCAGCTGGGGATCAAGCATTCAGAACATATTTGTTTGTGGGGATCACCTTGATAAAACCATTATACCCAGGAATCTTAAAAGTAATGCATTTTAAATGCTATTGTATTAAAGTTTCTAGAAGAAAATGTAGGTCAATATCTCCATGATATTCTTTACTTGAACAGGGTACAACCACTAACTGTAAAGGAAAAAGTCAATAAACTGAATACATTAAATTTAGGAATATGTGTTCATTATGAAATACTATTATGGAATAAATTGGAAAACCACAGAGCGGGAGAAAGTACTTGCTGTATGCAAATCTGGGAGCTGTCCATAATTTAAATAACGCCTACAAACCAATATATAAAAGAAATGCTATAATTTTTTTTGAACAACTCAGTAACAAAATGGTCAACATATGTGAAAACATACTTCACAAAACATGTGATCTAGATGTCCAAAAAATGGGTAAAAACAATTAATCTTCAAGGTAAAGTAGATGGCCACAAAAGAGCTGCTATCACATGGCATCTAGAATGACTTGCAAAAAGGCGGACATTCCCAAGTAGTAATGGGGAGTCTTCCACATGTGGAGCCCTCATGCTGTGGTGTTGGGGATATAAATTGCTATAACTTTGAAGGATTCATACTTTTTTGTATCTCCCCAAGCTGAATACAATAGTATATTATACTCTGAAATTCTACTCCTAGGCTATCCAGAAGAAATGTATACATATATGCACCAAAGGATAGGTACAAGGATGTACATAGCAGCCTGATTTGTAACAGCCTGTGGATTAATCTTTGTTGTCAACTTGACTAGATTCAGAATTATCTAGAGACACATCTCCTGGCATACCCATGAAGGTGTTTCTAGAGAGATTTACTGAGGAGGGAATACATCCTGAATGTGCCCAGCACCATCCCTTGGGATTGGATCCTGGACTGAAGAAAAATTTGAAAGGAGGAAGCCAGCTGAGTGCCAGCATTGATCTCTCTCTGTTACCTGATCCACTTATGTGAGCATGCAGCCTACTGCTACCCTGCCTTCTCTGCCATGATGGACTGTATTCTCAAACTGTGAGCCAAAATAAACCTTTCCTTCCTAAGTTGTTTCTTGTCACCAATGAGAAAAGTAACTAATACACAGCCCAAGCTGGAAATGCAAGTGCTTTCCAACATTCTGAAATGTTTTTTCAATGAATATGTTTGTCAAATGTGATATACTTAATACATGGATTTGTTTCACAAGTCCAGTGAGGCATGAAAGAAGCCAGCACAAGAGGAAACATAGCATGTGATCCATTTATAGAGAATTCACGAAAGCAAAAAATCTATGGTGTTGATGTCATTGTTGTGAGCCAGTGGGAGTGACTTTGCAAAGGGCTTCTAGGGTGCTGGTAATGGTAATATGCACACTCTCTCCCTCTCTCCCTTCGTTGGCCTTGGTGTTAGTTTTTGGGTGGGATTATTTTGTGAAACTATTTAGTCATATATTTTTGGTTTTTTTTCTCCTATTTTTGTGTGGGTAATCACTTCAGTCAAAAGTTTACTTACTTAAAGGGTTTCATTTGGCTGGGGAGATGGCTCAGTGGGTAAAGTGCTTACCATACAAGCATGAAGGTATGATTTTGAATCCCCAGCACCCATGTAAAATTCTTGGCATGGTGGTGCACACATGTAATCCCAGAACTGTGGATCTTGGACAGAGGCAGAGGGGTCAGAGTGATCACTAGGGCTTGATAGCTAGCTCATCTCGACAAATTGGTGAACTCTAGGTTCAGTCAGAGACCCTGTCTCAAAGAACAGGCTTGAGTGTAATTAAGAAAGACACTTAATAGCAACCTTTAGCCTACATACACATGTGCACACTATTGCACACTTACATGCATACACACACATAAAAATGTTCTTTGATTCTGTAATTGCTACAAGTGATAGTAGATAGCTTGCCCCTCACACATATTCTTTCTTGGATGTGACCATGTTTTTTGGTGGTGTGTGAGGATGAAGGTGCTTTAAAAAATAATTTTCTTGTCAGATATTCAACACATTAAGAGTTTTAAAGAGCCATAGGAAAAGAGAATTGATGAGCAAACTTCACTGTTCACTTTTCAAAGCCGTGTTCTAAGAAAATGTTCACTCTCCTCATCTGGCAGCAAATTAGGTAGGACTAGTTTTACTGACACAAGAATCTCCCTATCGAGAGGTTTCAGCCCTTGAGGCTGCATTTTCACAATAATACCCAATTTTGCCTTTAATCTTGTCATGGAGACTAAAGACATGAAAGCTCTACATGGGATTAGAATGTTTTGACCCTTTATGGAACTCTAACTCAGAAAAAGGCATTCAGGAAAACTTAATGTGATGAATGTGGAAAATCTAAGAGAGGTTGCCTTGCCTTCTATAAACTGGTCATTTCTCTCAGCTTTCAACCTGACTGTCATAAAACACCTGAAAGTTCAAGTTTGCCATGTTGTCTTAGTACCCTACCTCTTGAGGTCTTTGCTTTCTCCCTGGAATGTCTTTTTATCTTCCTCCTCTAGTGAAGAGAACCCCTGCTTATGCTTCATGCTGTCTTCCATAGCTAGCCTGTTCTTCATTACTCTCCTGCATGGAATGTACCTTTGCTCTGTTGCATGTCATGCACAGCTGTGCTTATTTCCCCTTAGCATTTGAGACTATTGACTTGCACGTGGTATGTGTTAAATAAGTATTGAATGAAACAATGAATAATTGGACATATTTTCAGAAAGATAGTATCTATATTCTGAAAGCTAGATATAGTATTTGATATTAGTAGACACATGCTTTCAATTTGTTTCCAGAGGATATAATACTTTGCTTTTTCAGTAAAAGCAAGGATATATACACACACACAGACACACACACACACACACACACACACACACACACACTCTTAAAATTGTTTGGGGGAGAGTAGTACTAACTGGTTCACTTGGGTATCAGGTACATGACCTTGACCTCTTTAATATAACCCTGCATTTGTCTGAATTAATTTTAGTAGAATCCCTGGAGAAATGGTCTGGTTCTACATGTAGAATGTAGAAATTATAAATTTAATGTTTAGATCCTGATCACATTAGGGTTTGTGAATTAAAACTGTTGTAGTTAACCTTTCTCTCATTGCTGCAACAAAGAACCTGAACAAAAGCAGCTTGTGGAGGAAAGAGTTTATTTTGGCTTACAGACTCGAGGGGAGACTCCATCAAGGCAGAGAAAATGATGGCATGAGCAGAGGGGTGGGCATCACCTCCACAGCACTGCACACAGCAGCAGGAAGGTGTGCCAAACACTGGCAAGTGGAAGCTGGCTTATAATAACCATAAGCCCTCCCCCAACAACACAGCTCCATTGAGGTTGTAAAACCCAAACTGCCATCAGCTGGGGATCAGTCATTCAGAACACATCTGTTTGTGGGGGACACCTGGATCAAACCATGACAAAAGCCAACAGATAGATTTGGGGCTGGGGTGTGGCTCAATGGTGAGCTAGTGTTTAGCATGTATGAAGTCCTGGCTTTTCATCTCTGGCATCAACCTCTCTCCCAAATAAACCTCAGAAACAATTGCCCTCCCCATATAGAGCAAAACTAACAGATAAGACTGCTTAGGCATCATCATTGAGTCAGTATAGGCAACAATCCTGTGATTTCTTTTTTGCTAATTATAAGCAAATTAAATTCCAGAATATGTTATCTAAAGTTTTGCCATTTCATTTCAGCATGTAATATCTCAAGCCTATTTTAATTTTAAAAGATCTGAGAGGTAGAATCATCACCATTTGTCCAGAAATTTAAAATAATAAAACTAGAAGACTAATAAGTATTGAGTGTCTGCTCAGATTTTAATATTAGTAATACATAAAAAGTATGACTTTCACCTTGATGTCAAGCAAGCAACTTATATTTTATTGGTAATATAAGAGAACATAGATACAAAATGATTTCTAGATATTTTTTCAACCTTGACTGTAAATAAGTGGAAGGCCAAGTAGAAAAATTTTTATCCACTCTCTTTCCTACTATAAGCCTCTGACCTGCCTGGAGCCTTTCTTACTGGTCACAAATGGAGCCTTGTCTTAGAGTCATGTAGGACATGGCCACTGGGCTGATTTAATCTTCAGCAATCAAATACGGCTCTGAGAAAAAATTACTCCCTAGGATGGAGTATGAACAGCCAAGCTGGAAAATGTATCCCTGATGGATATTCAGGTATCAGGGCAATGAGTAGCCACGTCAAAATTAAAGTTGAGATGAAGAGAGGAGAAGAGAGAGGGCCAGCTCTAGTCACAGATTGTCTGGTCTTAGAGGTACTGCTAGGTGTTTGTTTTTGTTTTTTTTGAGGTAGGTTCTCTCTAGCCCAGGCTGACCTGGAAGTCACTCTGTAGTCCCAGGCTGGCAGTGAACTCAGGGTGATCCTCCTATCTGCCTCCCCAGTGCTGGGATTCAAGCTGTATACTACTACACCTGGCTGGTATTGCTAGATTTGATCAGAAAAGGAAAATGTAGAAACTGTCTAATGTTTTGAGAAGTTGTATTTATGGTATATCTATGATTATGGAAGGATAATTTTCTAGATGTTCATGTTCTTCCTGTGGTAATTTTAAGTTTCTGATTATAGCTGAAGGAATTTTGCTAATCATGACATCAATTTATTTATTCATTCCCTGTTGGCCCAGGGACCTAAACTACTTTACATTAATTTCGTCAGTAATTCTTATGTCACCCTCTGAGGGAGCTACTTTCTAGATGAAATATGTTAGAACTTGCTCCAGTTTCCATAGTAGGTCAGATCCTGGGATGGAAACTTGGACCTAGAATTTGTGGTTCCATGCTTAGTATGTGTGGTTACAGGAGTGTTCGGGTTCTCTACTTCTCCCTGCTGTTTCTTCCTGTGATCGTGGAGCATGGAGACTGTTCTGGCTTGAGGCATGGCGTTCCTGCCTCGTGGCTTGGGATGGGAGGGGGCAGCAGAGACTGATGTTCAGTATATGAAATGTCCCAACTGTTTTGTACCTGCTTTAATTTTTTTGTTCTCTTCATTTTTTCCTTTCCTGATGGGAGGAGGTGAGTGAGAATTTTCTCTCTACCAACCCTCTATGTGAGGTAGGCATTCCGGTTGTATAATGTTGCTTCTTGCTTTTGGGTTGGGGGCCAGAGAAAAGAAGGTGAAACAACAGTTTTGGGGTGGGGTTGAGAGAAGGATAGAATACAGCAAAGAGAGTATTTCTTTTTTCTTAGTCATAAGACTCTGAATCCGAGTAGCTAAATTTAGCTCAGGTTCCTGTTGAAAGCATCATTTTTTGGGGGCGGGCAGTGGGGGCAGAACGGAAAACCTTTTTGTGTATCCTGCTTCATGAAGCCAATAGGGAAGCAGTAGGAGGTGAAGTTGCCATGGAGATGGTAGCTGTGTGCAAGGGGAGAGCAGCAGGATTTAGAATTCCAGGAAGGAAGAGAGAGTGATGTCATCAGATTCCATGGACCAGCCCAGGAACCCCTGTGAGGTTGGTGGGGAGTTGGGTGTGTGTGGGGTGGTGGAATGGGAGTTCATACAGGGGAAGTGTGGCCTCAGTGAGGTGTGGGGAGTCCAGTTCAAGTAGAAAGGTTGGTTGCTTGGAATTGTGCTGATCTTCATTAATGCCTGATTTTGGGGGTGGGGGGGTGGAAATCTGTAAATCGTTTTGAATTTGCAGAATATTTTCTTTGTTGAAAAAAAGAGCTCACCGGATATAAAAGACTTTCTATAGCTAAATCCCTATATTAGTTGTGTATTCCTTTATTGCTTTTATGTGAGGGCATTTGTGTGCATATTTTGGATATATAGTTGCCTTTGGAATGCTGTTGATGGTGCTGCATTAAGTGAAATGCTTTACTCGTGCCTCATTATTTTATTTATTTTGATATGGATAGGTGTATATAAATAAAACACTTGAACATTCTGAAAAGAAATCAGAGCAGTTGCTTTGGTAGTAGAGAGGAAAACTGCACACTTCAAGACAGTCCTGAGCATATGTACATTTGTATTGAAAGTGAAGGGCAAATGCATGTCTTTGGTTATGACTAAAAGGATAATTTAAAGAAACGTGACAGGATCTGTGCATCCAAATGAGGGACTGTCCTTCAAAGTAGTCACCTTGGCTCTACTCTGGCGAGTTAAGCATTGTGCAAAGCCTAAGGAACTGATATGCAGTCAGCTTCAGAGATGAGTGATGAGGAAAACATTTTTAATATCTAACACTGAAATTTCCACCAAAGATGTCTGATTTGTTCAGAATTAGCTTTTTAAAAAAATTTTTTTGTTGTCAAATTCATGCTCAAATGAGAGATTTAAAGCATACATTGTATGCTTTACATAGGTTGTGAAGGGTTTTCATGTTCAGATCCAGAGCTCTTGGGTACTGTAGTTTAGCAGTGATGATTTGAATGATGGGAGCACGTGAGAATAAGAGCATTGACTTTCCTGTGGTGACATCTTCTGAGGTGACCTATTTGAATTTATTTGTTCAGGTGTACCTGCTAAAACTAGCAACGTTAGCACTGGGCAGTGCAGTGTTAGGTGGTGTGTCTGGGAGCACAGATTCTGGAATCTGGCTCAATTCTGAATCCCGCTGTTCACTAACTGACCTTGATCTCTTGGTACATTGTTTGCCTCATAGCTAAAATGTAATGATAGTAATATAAGTACCAGATATTAATAAATGTATACATTTTAAGCTGAGTGTGATGGTGCATGTCGATAATATGAGCACTGGGGTGGCTGAGGCAGGATTGTGAGTTTGAGACCAACTAGGATTACATAGCAAATTCCTGGCCAGTTTGGCTATATACTGAGATCCCATCTCAAAAAACTAAACAAACATACAAACAAAAATAATATATTTCTTGAGATTAGCAACTACAAAGTAGGGACTAGAGAGATGGCTCAGTGGTTAAAGTCACTTGCTGCAAAGCCTGACAGCCTAGTTCAGTTCCTCAATACCCAAGTAAAGCTAGATGCACAAGGTAGCACATGCATCTAGAGTTTGTTTACAGTGGCAGTAGGCCCTGGTATGCCCATCCATTCTCATCCTCTCAAATAAGTAAATAAATATTTTAAAAAAACAAAGTAGAAAGTGTCTGGAGATAGTATTGTCTAGTGGTCCTGGTTTAGCATTAGACTACATACAGGCCTTGTTCCAGACACACAGGATCCAGAAGGGAGGGGCCCAGAAATCAGTATCTTTACATGGTTGCCAGATGATCAGCTGAGACTGGGAACCACTCAGCATAATTTACCTAGAGAGTATGTATGGCTCTAGTACCAAGAGCTGCATCTTCTCCATAAACTTTTGTACCTACAGAAAACTATACTTCATGATTGTCTCTGCCTTGTTTTCCCAAGGAGGGCTACCAGAAAAACTATAGGAGCAGAATAGTTGAGTGGATGCAGGAGTCAAGCTCTGAACAGCAGAGCTGATGGAAACAGCTTTCTTGTGATAGTTGGCCATTGCTTATGAAAATGAGATTTGTCTTTTAAAAAACTTGGTGTTTTTTAAGATGGTTGCCTGACAAGGGGAGGTACCATGAGCAAGAAGGTGGTTTTGTCAGAACAGGCTTATCTATTGCATTCTGTGATCTGTGGTAGTGGAGGGTTGACTTTGCTTCTTTTGTGTGCATTTAAAAATGCATTAAAATTTCAGATGGTTTTGTTTCAAGTTTTCTAGATTGGACCCAACATGGTGATTATCAGCTAATCATTGAATTATAAGCAATAAGTATTGTCTTCTTCCTGACCAGGAAGTCAGCACAGTAGAGGAAGTCCAGGGACTCTAGAAGTAAAGATAGGAAGTTTGGGTTTGAGAGGTGGCAGATGTAACCAGTAGGCATTGGAAACTGCAAAGGAGTAGGAAAGGTCCATGTGAATTTAGGCATGAGGTCTTAGCTGAGGCAGAATTGCCAACTCCAAGCATGTAACAAAAATTGGTCTAAACATTTCTCCACAGGGTAGGTAGATGTCTAGGTGCTTTGTCTACAAGATACCTAGTCTTAATGTCTTTGAAAGGTATGGGCATAATCCCATATATTTTATAGATTACAAAGGTGAAAGGGTTTAAAAACTTGTCCTAAATCACTCTCTACTCATCAGCAACAAAGCTAGTGTGACATCATGTTGAAGAGCAATGACAGTGAAGAGACAGCTGGTAAAGCTGTGTGCACCAGTCAAAATGAAATTTATTATTTGAGGCTGTAGAAATGACTTAGTGGTTAAGGCATTTGTTTGCAAAGCCTAACAAGCCTGGTTCAATCCCCCAGTTCCCATGTAAGGCAGATGCACAGAGTGGACACATGCATTTGGAGTTCGTTTGCAGCAGCTGGAAGCCCTGGTGCACCCACAGTCTCTCCCAATTTCTCTTCTCTCTCTTTCTCTGCTTGCAAGTAAATAAAAATATTTTAAAAATTTATTATTTGGTCTATATTGACTTTGGGGAAGAACTGTTAATTTAAATTTAAAATTTGATATTCAACACATTAGTCTGTCTCAGAGGGATTTTGTGAGTATTACACAATGATCCTTTGGTATATATATTTTCTGAATATATATATTCTGAAGCTAATTAAGAGGTATCCTTTCTTAAGTGCCAAAGTTTGTGAAGTCATCAACTCAGTGAAAAACCAGTCTGAATTGAATCTCAGAAAACAAACTTATTTGCTGGTGGTTGTAAGCTGGCATATTTAATTACCATAAGCATCACATCATGTCTGCTGTTCCGTTCCTACACAGATGCAAATAATTATCAGTGATTTCACAAGGCAGATTACTAAGTTCCAGTTGGAAGAACTCCATATTGTAATTAAAAAACTTGGGTTGCAAGACAATTTTACTGCCTGGCCTTGGACATGTCACTGAACCTCATTGAGTCTGAACCTGAGTTTTCGTTCTCAGTCAAGGGTTGTCCCTTGGTATCTTCATTAGGACTTGCTCAGGTACCAAAATCTGTTCAAATCTTAATATAAAATGAACTAATATTTGCATATAACTGATATGCACATACCTGTATACTTTTTATCACCTCCAGATGAATATATAAATATGATGTAAATTCTATATAGATAATTGTCATTATGCATTATTTAGGGAATAAGAGAAGAAAAAGAGGTGTATATGCTCAGTATAGGTAAGTTCCCCTACTGTTCCTTGAAAGGTTACATCTATGGTCAGCTGAGTCCATAGAAGCTGGACCCATGTACATTGGGGGTTGCCTGTAATGTTACCTGTCCAGCAGGATTATTGCCAGTAAGATGTGTTTGACAGCAAGTTCTGCTGCTTCCCAGCTCTACAGCCATAGGAGACCTTTAAAACCTCCTACTATCTGTGCTGTGTGAGAAGGTTGCCCCAACCCAGGAGCTAGGTCAAAAAGAGATGGTCTTTGTGCTCCCCTCAATCTGTGATCTTTTACTTGTCAGAACTGTTAACATTATGCCTGCAGTGAAGTGTTATAGCTAAGGTATTGTGGAATTCTCTTTGCACACCTTACTTCAATTCTTATAACAACCCTATGATCTCATTTAAAAGGTGTGAAATATTTGAGGCTGAGAAATGAACTAACTTCCCAGAGCCTTCTTCTTAAGAGGATGTGATTCAACAGCTGTCTTTTCTCCCTGTGTGCATTTCTGTGCGAGGTATTATGACACATCAAACCAGGCCAGAGCTCTATTGTGAGTGCCACAGAAAAATTGCCTGTAGTAATGGAATAGAATGACTACTAAGATACTATATATGTTTTTTTTTTTTTTTTACCATTGCACACTTGTGGTTAATAAAGGGAGAAAAGCCAGCCTGTTTCATTGTAGAATGCTTTTGATGTAGCAGTAAAAATTGTTAACATTAATTCCCCACCTCAAACAAGCATATTTTTAATATTCTGTGTGATAAAATGATAGTACATCTAAAGCACTTCTCTTACATACTGAATGAGCGTAATGGCTGTTTCAATGAAAAAAAAAAGTTTTTGGTATTGCTTGAGTTACCAGCTGAACTATCTAGCTACTTTTTTCATGGAATGCTGTATTTATTTGAAAGAACAATTGAAAGACTGTGATTATTCAGATTTGGATATTTGGCAGACATTTTATTAAAGATGAAATGAGCTTGCTATTGGAGGGAAAATCATGACAATATTTGTTGCTGATGATAAAATTTGACTTTTCAAGCAAAAATTAGACTTAAAAAAAAACTTGTATCCTGGACTATGAATTTGACAACACCAATACTTAAGATCTTTTTTTTTTTTTTTTTTTTGCGGGGTGGGGGGATGAGATTGATGATGTTATCAGTGAATGTGACTTAGAAACACATCAACATTTAGAACTTTCTAAGTTATTAAACCTGTATTTTTAAAACACATTTGAAAATTTTTATTTATTTGCATGTGTACATACACTAGGACCTCTTGCTGCTGCAAATGGACACCAGATGCTTGTGCCACTTTTTGTGTCCAGCTTACATGGGTGGCTCTGGAATTGAACCTGGCCTGGATGGCTTTGTAACCAAACACTTTTAGCCACCGAACCATCTTATGAGCTCCAAATCTGTATTTTTATTATTTTCTTTCTTCTAGGCATTATCTCGTTATGTTGTCCAGGCTACCTACCCTTGTACTCCTGGGCCGGCCCCAGAAGTCCTCTTGCCTCAGCCTCCTAAGTGGCTGCGTTTATGGATATGCATTGCTACACTTGGCTGAACCTATGTATACAAATCCACAATACATAATGGTATAAAATTACCTATAGGCAAAAATATTGGAAGTGTAAGATAGACCAGTAGATGTTAATGTCTCAGGAATCATAACCATTCCATGTGCTGTGTTACATTCACCTTTCATAAACTATCATTTTTCAAGTTTTGGTACACTGTTAAAAGAATACTAACCAAAGATATGTGAAGAATACTGAAATAAAGTTTATATCTGGAGAAATTAGCTATTTGTAGTCATCCAACAAACCTCATTCAACTCTTACCCCCCGCTAATTCTCTGCTTTGTTATTCTTCATACTTTTTTCCTTATTAGATTTATGTGCTTGACAAATACTTGACAGGAACAAGTTAAGGGAGGGAAGACTTGCTTTGGCTCAGAGTTTCAGTCCATTATGATGGGGAAGGCCTGGTGGGGACAGAGCAGCTCACATCATGGTGACCAGAAAGCAAAGAGAAAATGCTTGTGCTAGCTGACTTTCTCCTTCTCTCTTTTATTTATTTCATCCAGGCCCGTAGCCCAGAGGTGTGGTTTACTGATCTCCTAGGCCCTTTTCAACTACATTTTTCCACTGGACTTTCAGCTTATTTTTCTATGCCTTATAGTTTTATTTTATTGAACTTTTGACATGTAATTTTTGCTTGCATCATATTGATTGATTGATTGATTGATTGATTGGGTCCCATGTCATAAACTTGAGCTCACTATGTAACTGAGGCTGGACTTGAGTTCCTGATTTTCCTGTCTTTACTTCCTAAGTGCTACATGCTCAGCTTGTATTTACATTTTTTTTGGGGGGGGGCTTTCAAGGTAGGCTGACCTTTCTAGTCCAGGCTGACCTGACACTCATTCTGTCGTCCCAGGCTGGCCTTGAATTCACAGTGATCTTCCTACCTCTGTTGGGATTAAAGATGTGTGCCACCAAGCCCGGCTTGTATTTGCATTTTTACTACTATAACAGATATATTAAAAGTAAGAAAAACATGTTCCCTAAGAAATACTTGTTTCCTACCTCAAACCCCCATCAAATAGACAGACAGACAGACAGACAGACAGACAGACAGACAGACAGACAGACAGACAGACAGTATATGGCTCTGGAAATATTTGTTGAAGAAATAAATGGGGAGAAAATGGGAATTACCTGATGAGGTCAGGCTTTGGATACTTGGAACTTAATCATGTAAGCAAAAGAGTCCTTAATATTGAAGTTATGTGAGTGGGCCTTCAGGTTGTTAATCCTAGCCTTTGTTAGAAAGCCATGACGGCATTACTAGATGCTGCTGGCTCAGCTAAGAGACAATTATTATAGTAATTTAAACATGACATGGCCTAGGACTAAATTAAGGAGAATGTTTTTGTTGTAGATAATAAGGCATTTAACCCGAGGGATATTTCCAAAAGCAGAACACTGAGCATTCTGTGTATTGTCTCATTTAATCTTCACCTGATTTCTGAGGTAGTTACCTTTGTGTGTGTGTATTCATGCTTTTAAAAATTTATTTATTTTGATTTTTCTAAGTAGGATCTTTCTCACTGTAGCCCAGGTTGATCTGGAATTCACTATGTAGTCTCAGGCTGGCCTCAAACTCACAGTGATCCTCCTACCTCTGCCTCCTGAGAGCTGGGATTAAAGGTGTGTGCCACCACACCTGGCTTTAAATTTAACTTTTATTTACTGTTATGAAAATTTTAACAGGTTATGCTCTTGTATTACTTGTATTAACTTGTCCCAGCTCCTGTTACCCTGGGGGCCCTCCTCAGTGGGTTTATGGTATGCACTGTGGGGTCATGAAGGCCTCAGTCAGTCCCTGTGGGGTAGTGGGGGACCTTGCCTCAAGATATTTCTACCCACTCTGTGGCTCTTACAATCTTTATGCCCCCCTCTTCCATGATGTTCTCTGAGCTATGGCAGGCCCATTGACAGTCTGGTTTAGTGTTGAGCTTTCTGTATTTTTCTGTATTTCTGGATTTCTGCTTTAATAGGTTTTGATGGATTACTGTATCTGTCACTGTTGCCCTGGAACGGTTGTCAGGTTAGCTGTAAGAGCAATGTTAATGCTGCCACTTTCCCTTTAATTTCTTCTGGTCCCTGACAGATGTGGTAGAGGTGACATGTCTCGTGGTGGACAGTCAGCTATCTTCTTATCAATGGATCTTGGTTCGGTAGTTACTCTTATTACCTGTATTTCTGATAGTCAAGTAATACAAGTTCATTGTTGAGAAAATGCATTTAGGTGCTCTCCCCTAAAACAGCCTAGGAGCTCTCCTCTAAAACAATCAACAAAACAAAACAAAATAGATGACTAATGTGTCACATATCTCTGAATATGAGAAAACCCTGAATGTAAGCTCTTTGCTGTTTTCCATTGAAAGGATGGGACAATCCAAGTTGAGAAAATAGGCAGATGTCTACTTGAAATATTCATTTACTTATGTGTACATATTCTAAATTACATATAAACTTCTATGTATTTTTTAGAAAAAAATGTGTTCATACTCTACTGCAAAAGTATTTGTGTCATTCCTTAGAAGCACTTTGAATTCTAGCTTTCCAGGTGAATACTGGGATACTGAACATGAGTCTGTATCTGTTTATTCCAAATTTCAGTAACATCTAGACAGATTATGTTATTTGTATCACATTGTGTTATTTTTCTAAATTTTTAATTGAGCAAATATACACATAACATAAAATTAACCTTTTTAAAGTGAATAATTTGGTAGCATATGGTACACTCGGTGTCATACCAAAAAAACTTCCATGTCTTCCAAACATCTTTAGTGGTGCTCACACAGCCTCTTTCCCCTTCCCTTCAGCCTCTGGCAGCCACCAGTCTACTTTCTGCTTCTGTGATTTTGCCTGTGTTAGTTATGTCATATATGTGTCCTTTGTGTCTGACTTCCTTCACTTACTGGCATGTCCTAACACAATGATGCATGACCGACATGAACGCACCATGACAACTTACTTTTTTAATAGCCAGATAATAGTTCTTTGTGTGCATAAAGCATAATTTATCTGTTCATCCATTGATGTTTCTACCTTTTGACTGTTGTGAATAGTGCTGATGGGAACATGTGTACATGTACATGTTGAGTTCCTGTTTTGTTGGCTTGTATATGTATCCAGGAATGAAATTGCTGTATCATATGGTAGTACGTTCATTGATCTTTTGAGGAACTGCCAATATGCTTTCCAAAGCAGCTGCTCAACTTTTACATTTCCACCAGCAATGCATAATAAGATGGGGAAAGTAAAGAGAAAGAATGTATGGACTTTAGTTTATTAAAGCTTGGTATCTCAGATTTTGGTTATTGGACTTATTAAATATTTATTTACCATCACTTCAACACCAAGAATGAAATTTAGCTCAGGGAAATAATATGTAATTTATTTTAAGTGGTGAACAGACTTAGAAGTGAAGAAAGGGAACTTTAAACAGAGCTCCTTCAAGGTAGTTGGTGGCCAGGAGTTGTGGGGCTTCTCAAGAGCACCCTGGGCTCATGGTTTAACTCAGCACAGTCACACTGACTAGCCTTATGCCAGTGAATGCACGTAGGAAACCAGCTTGGCTGAGGGGAAAAGTGCAGGGGGCCAAGTCCAGAGCAAGTCCAGCTCAGGCCTCAGGAGTCCTTTCCCAGGACAGAAATTTTCTAGCAGTGAGCTGTGACTGTGCTGTCTATCAAGGAAACTTGTTAGAGACTTTAGAGTTGAACAGGATGGGATTGAGGCTTCACATAGACACTTTACTCTTTTTAGCACATACCAAAATTCTAGACTCTCTGTAGCAAAGCAAGTACTAACTGTTAAGAGCTATTAGGACTGGTTCTGGGGCCAGAACCCTGCCCAAAGCACTTCTTAGATACTAAGCTCTTTCTAAGGATAGTAGCTAGGCCTGCGTTGTCCTTTTCTGCATTAACATGCATTGTTAGGCTCTGTGAAGCAAAATACATAATGCTGTAGAGAACCAGCAGGGTATTTCTGCCCTAACTCTTCCCCCCCCTTTCTCTCTTAACATACATATTATTTAGCTGGTGAAGTATTTTTCTATATGGCTTATTCATAAATCTTTAATTTTGATTAACCTCCTCCCACCCTTTCTTCTCCTCCGTCTCCTCCCCTTAGATTATTCCATCCCCAGTATTCATTCTGCCTGTCTCCTTACATATTGATCATACCTTCCGCTTAAGCCTTCTCCTATCCTCCCTTATGGCCCCTTTCCAGCATCCTGGTCTCTACTGCTTTTACCCCAACTCACATTGAGATCTAAATATCTGGAGGTTAGGACCCACATATGAGAGAGAACATGCAGTATTTGACTTTCTGAGCCTGGGTTACTTAGTATAAATTTTCCATCCATTTCCCTGCAACTTTCATAATTTTATTTTTCTTTACAGCTGAATAAAACTCCATTGTATAAATGAACCACATCTTTATAATCTATTCATCAGTCGATGTGCCCCTAGGCTGGTTCCATAAAGAGCAGTAATGAACATGGTTGAGCAAGTATCTCTATAGTATTGTACAGCCTTTAGGGTATATGCTAAGGAGGGTATAGCTGGGCTGTATGGTAAATTTGCTTGCAGCTGTCTGAGGAACCTTCACACAGATTTCCACAATGGCTGTACCAGTTTACATTCCCCCCAACAATGGAGAAGGGTTCCTCTTTTCAACACCCTCACCACCCTTTATTATCATTTGTTTTCTTGATGATAGCCATTCTGACAGGAGGGAGATGGAATCTCAGGAGTTTTCAATTTGCATTTCCCTGATGGCTAAGTATGTAGGACATGTTTTTTGATGTTTATTATCCATTTGTATTTCTTCTTTTGAGAACTATGTTCAGTTCTGTAGCCCATTTTTTGATTGGGGTGTTTGAGTTCTTATTTAGTTTTTTTTTTTTAATATATATATCCTAGATATCAATCCTCTGTCAAATGTATACCTGGCAAAGATTTTTTTCCCTTCTGTAGATTGCGTTTTTGCTCTATTCAATTGTCATTTGCTGTACAAAAGCTTTTTAAAAGTATTTATTTGAGAGAGGGAGGAAGGGAGAGAGGGGGGAGGGAGAGGGAGAGAGGGAAGAAGAAGGAAGATGGGAACACCAGTACCTCCTGTCATTGCAAACTCTATATACATGCACCATTTTGTGCATCTGGCTTATGTAGGTACTGAGGAGTTAAACCCAGACTTTGCAAGCAAGTGCCTTTAACTGCTGAGTCATTATTCCAGCCCTGACAAAAGCTTTTTAATTTTATGAGGTCCCGGTGGTTGATTAGTTGTCTTAATTCCTGAGTGACTGGGGTTCTATTCAGAAAGCCCTTGTCTATACCTGTATGTTGAAGCATTTTCTCCACTTTTTTCTCTAACAGTTTCAGAGTTTTCAGGTCTGATATTAAGGTCTTTGATCCATGGAGTCAATTCTTGTGTATAGACAGAGATAAGGATCTATTTTTATTCTTAAACTTTTAGATATCCAGTTTTCCCCAACACCATAAGGGCTGTCCCTCCCCTCCCTCCCTCCCTTCCTCCCTTCCTCTTTATTCTCCAGGTAGGGTCTCGCTCTAGACCAGGCTGACTTGGAATTCACTATGTAGTCTCAGGTTGGCCTTGAACTCACAGTGATCCTCCTATGTCTGCCTCCTGAGTGCTGGGATTAAAGGTGGGGATTAAACCCTGGCTATGAGACATTCTTGAAATCTTTACTGTTAAGGGGTAACATGGGATGGTTATTGAGAAGAGAACTTGACTGAATGGGAAGAACAAGGCCTGGAATCCAGCAGACCCAGGTGGACAATTCTCTGAATGATAGGAAATGCATTCACACATACCTTTGCGTATTTCCTTCTTTCTCTTTGCTTCCTTGTCTCCCCTCCATCCTGGAATCATACTGCTTAGTTGCTTCACATCTGGTGCTCATCATCTCTGTCCTGTCATCATCATTGTTAGGGATGGTGTCCAAGGAAATTTGAAGAATCCACAACAAACAAGAGACATGTGGATTTCAGGAGCTCTGCACTCTCTTTTTTTGTCCATAATCTCAGGTATTTAAGTCTTCCCCCTAAGTCATTGTTAAAGAGAGCCATCATTGCCTTTAACTTTTATGTTTAAATAACAGATTTAATGAGATATTCATATACACTCAACTTTTAAACATACTTATATGTTTAACCTTTTCAGCAACTACACAACTGCTTCCCTTATCCTTGTCCTAACTGATTCTTGTTATTGCCAGGTTAAGAAAAATCTGTTCTCTGGCCTCACTCCACTTGACTATCTTGGCATGCTTTAAAAATGTTAATTTGGAATTTGGCTTTGGATGAAAGCTCAATGGTTAAAGGAGCATGCTTGCTGAGTCTGCCAGCCCAATCAGTCCCAAGCCACCCATGTAAGCAAGAGTCTGGTGTTTGGGTTTTCAGTGGCCAGAGGCCCTGGCACACCCTCCTCTTCCCACAAAAGTGCAAATTAAGAATAAAAGTTAATTGGTCATAACTATAAAGATGTATTATTTCTGGACTCTGTGTTGTATTCCATGGACCTACATGTCTTTCCTTCCTACCTTTCTAAGTCTTTTATTAAAATAATTACAAAGAATAGATATAGTTCAGTGGTAGAGTGGTAGAGTGTTACCGAGCATGTGCAAAGCCCTGACCTCAGTTTCCAGCAACACTAGTACATACACACATGCATGCATGCATGCTCGCGCGCGCATGTGCGCGCACGCGCGCGCGCGCACACACACACACACACACACACACATACACACACACACACACGAAACGAAATGGAAGTGGGGGGAGAACTTAGATTGCCAGTGATTGAATCAGTAGCAGAATTCCTAAGCAATTTCTATTACTTAAATTCTATTCTGCTTATTTGCTAATATTCTTTAGGTGTCTACCCTGTGTTTGATACTGTGTATTAGACATTGTGCTAGATCATGGTAAAATACCTAAGAAGTCACAGACTGTGTGTGTGCAAGCTCAACTCTTGGCTCTCATGCTTTGAAGGCAGAGTTTGCTTTTTTTTTTTTTAATTCTTTTTTTTTTATTGTCCATATAGAGTTACATTATTTAATGGGCAAACAATGAGTTGTTATCCCCAGTTCCCCAGTATCCCTCTTTCCCATCCCCAATCGGCTGGATATCCTCCTCTGTGGGCCATCTGGATCAGTCTTTGGGGCAGGGGATCATATATAGCCTAGTAGTCAGCCTTGTTCTCCTGGCCCTAGTATGGTGTTACTCAGCGGTGTCTTGCCTCTGGATATTCTCCCCCACCACGGCTCTCACAATCTTTCCGCCCCCCTCTTCTGCTCAGATCCCTGAGTCATGGTGGGTGAGTATTAAGGCTGCTTTAATGTTGAGAATTTAGGGGGTCTTTGTGTCGAAAATCGTTGGTTTCTGTCTCACTGGGTTATCCTGTGTTGATTGAATGGCTGTGGGTTCCTTGTTCATCCCATCATTCTCTGCAGGGTTCCATATGGATCCTCCACAGTATGACTGGTGGCTCATCTCTTGCCAGGATCTCAGCTATCGGCCTGCAGACGGTTGGTAGGGGTTGGATGGGCCACAGCTCTCTTGCTTCATTCTGAAAGATACAAACACAATCTCCGTCAGAGAGTGAGATCAGTATAGGTTAACAGAGATACACCATTCTGATTACCTAGATTCTATTTATAGTAGCTTCTCCATTAATCGCTCCTATAGTGCATCTCTTCTCGGGAGCCCAAGAGTCCGGGTTACAGTGCATATTGCCCTAAGTCCCCAGTTCCAGTTAAGGGCTCCCCCTCACTAAGTGGAATATTTGGCTGAATTTAAAAGCTGTTGATTGTCTCCCCCAGGCCCAGGCTCCTCCATTGCACAAGTGCTCCTTTCTTGGTTTGCTGTTCTCTCCCAGTAGGAGGTGTGTTCAGCCTACTCACATCAGCAGACTGTGTTTCATGACAGTGGTCTCTGTTTGCTCCAGCTATCGTTGACAAGCTTCTCCTGGCAGCTTGTGCAGTGCCTTCCAGCACTACACTAACTACCATCTTCGGGCTGGTTACCATTCCGGACCTCGAAGGGTCAATGGCATTCTATGGTTTCTTCAGCAACATGGTTTTGCCTCAGGCCTGGGGTGGGCATTCAAGAGCTTTGACAGAATCCTGTCTTGTTTTTGGAACCTCATGGGTCACTTTGGTCAATAGCTCAGTGAGGGAAGGAACCGGTGACCAGGACCAGGGGTTGTCAGACTGATCAATTATTTACAGGCTTAGACTCTCTCCCCTATTACTCATGGCCTCTCTTGCCAGATGACGCCCACTACTTGCTCACTAGGTTACAGTATGTTCGTGAGGATTTTATGATTTTGAACCCAGTTTGGTTTAGCCTCATGCTTAAACCATTCCCCTCTCCCCATTCCTTACCCCTCATTCATAACCTCTCACATCTTTCTACTAGTCTGCATAGGGTTTATGATTAGCCTGGTTAAGGACCGCATATGAAGGAGAATATGCGGTGTTTGGCTCTCTGTTCTTTTGAGAGATCACTTGAAATTAGATCCGCTCCTTTCACCATGTACTAAAATCAACTCCAAATGGATCAGAGACCTCAATATTAACCATACAACCATAAACACCCTGGAAGAAAAAATAGGAGGAACCCTACATGAGATAGGAGTAGGGAATAACTTCCTGAGCAAATCTCCAGTAGCCCAGGAAGTGCAACACTTAACCAATGGGACCTGATCAGGCTCAAAAGCTTTTGTACAGATAAAAACACTGTACTCAGAGCCAATAGACCCCCTTCAAACTGGGAGATGATTTTTGTCAGCTACAACTCAGACAGAGGCCTAATTTCCAGAACCTATAGAGAACTCAAAAAAATAAATAACAAAAACTCAAACTGCCCCCTCACAAAATGGGGCATTGATCTCAACAGAGAATTCACAGAGGAAGAAACTCATATGGCCTTTACGCACCTGAGAAAGTGCTTAGCATCCTTAAGCATCAGGGAAATACAAATAAAAACCACAATGAGATTCCATCTTACTCCAGTCAGAATGGCAATCATGAAAAAAACCAACAACAATAATTGCTGGCAAGGATGTGGGGAAAAAGGAACACTCATTCACTGCTTGGTGGGATTGCAAGCTAGTTCAACTGCTTTGGAAAGCACTGTGGAGACTCCTCAACAGAATGGACATAGAGCTACCAATGGACCCAGCTATCCCTCTACTAGGCATCTACCTGCAAGATGTCACTTCTCAGGAGAGAGACATTTGTGCAACTATATTTATAGCAGCTCAATTCATAATAGCCAAGAATTGGAATCAATCAAAATGCCCTTCCATGGAGGAATGGATAACAAAACTTTGGTATATTTATACCATTGAATTTTATTTAGCTGAAAGGAAAAATGACATAACGAAATTTAGGGAAAAATGATCTGACTTGGAGCAGAGTTTGCTTTTGACTGCATCTGGCACACACACACACACACACACACACACACACACACACACACACACACGTCTCACATCTTTAGTGGAGCTACCTTTAGTGGAAAATGTATTCTCTTGTTAGGAAGTCTGGTCAGTAAAGAATCCTCTTGTTTTTCTGCTGATAGGAATGAAAGCACAAATGGATAAGGAAAGGCTTGAGTGGGTGTGTCAAGCACTTTAGAAATGGCAAAAGTACCATATGTTCTCATTGACTTGTGTGTACATGCAGCTTTTCCCTGTTTAAAGTTTTCTGAAAGAACATTGATTCTTCTTTCTTATTCCTTCAGTCATTTAACATGAATTTGGAATTAGTAGTATTTAATGTCTATTGCCTGAGTGAGTAGGTTAGTAAGTCATGAACAGGTGAATAAATTAAGATTGTATAGGTTTTAATGGCTAGAATCCTTGCCCTCAAGGATCTTGATTTATTTAATGTGAAAATGAGACACTTTAAACATGACACCATTAAAAAGAAGAAATTAAAATCATAATGACATGGAAAATAAATACAGACATATCTGCATCTTTGTAGCTGAGTCTATCCATAAGGTGAGAGAGTAATATCAAAGGAACAGTGCAACTGGTTGTTTGACGTGACTGCAACTTTCTAGGTCAGGGGGCATCTCTCAGTGGGGTAGGGCCATGTGGAACTTTTTGGTTGTCCTGGTGTTTAACTTTCATGGAGTATGGGCTGGGGCTGCTAAAATCCCACAGTGTGAAGTTAAAAATTACTGTGCTCCAGATCTCCAAAGGTTGGATGTTCTGGGAAAGAAAAATATCACCTGTGCTCCTTACACAGTGTTTATGTATAGTTACATGTGGTTCCTAGGCAGGTATTGTTTGTGCCATTGTGGAGGTTTAACATATGTAGTTAGGATGAAATATAGCCATGGGCTATTTTTTGGGAACTGGGGCAGAAATACATATTTGATCATCTTGGATGTTTTTGATTAGTCTTACCATTTTCTTTTATAGTTTGATTTTTTTTTCTTTTTCTTAGAACGAGCCTCTGACCCCAGGTTATCATGGATTCCCAGCACAGGACAGCCAGGTTGGTGTCTGCTGTTTATAACTCTGAGGTTTGTGTGTATGTGTGTGTGTGTTTTCTCAAAGGATGCATCAAGAGATAAATAATAAAATTTCCTGAAATTGCTATTTTTGGAAGGTAACACAGCTTATTTCAGCAATAAATTTGCTTTAAAAATTATTTATTGGGGCTGGAGAGATAGCTCAGAGGTTAAGGTGCACTTGCCTGCAAAGCCTAATGACTTGAGTTCGACTCCCCAGTACCCATGTACAGCCAGATGCACAAAGTGGCACATGTATTTAGAGTTCATTTGCAGCAGATGGAGGCCCTGGCCATTTTCTCTTTCTTCTCTCTCTCTCTCTCTCTCTCTCTCTCTCTGCTTGCAAATAAAAATATTTTTTAAAAATTACTGATTGATTGACACAGAGATGTAGGTGTCACTTTCCATCTGATGGCTTTACATGGGTGCTGGGGAATTAAATCCAGGTGGGCAGGCTTTTTATAAGTAAGTGTCTTTCACCACTGTCCATCTTCCCAGCTCGTAAATATACTTGTAGAGATATAAATTAAATATATTCATCTTTAAAGTATCTTAATCATGTTATCAAAGCTACAGGTTTTATAGTAGAAAACATTGACGTAGCACAGTAATGATCGTTTTGCTGGTGTTCTTTTGGAGAATATATATAATTTGTTTATTTGATACTAGTATGGATTCAAAATGCTAGATTTTTCTTTTTGTTTTCTGTCACTTAGCTTTTTCCTGCATGGATTTTTTTTTTGGGGGAGGGGAGTGTTTGCAATAATTGGCAGCAAGAAAATTCCTTTCTTGTCCCTGGGGGATTTTCCAGCCTTATGGTTTTAATGAGGGCAGGCCTGCTTGAGAGAAAGCAGTTTCTGCTGCCTTTCATTGTTGAATGGGGGATGGGTAGAGAAAGCTCAAACCTTATTGTAGCCCAGAGCAGAATTGCTTCTTACCAGATAGCCTCTCTGCAGTCAAGGTAAGTATATTAAGTATATAAAATGTTTCCAGTGTCTTTACTATTGAAGGCTTGAACAGAGGCTGAAACAGAGTTAGGATACATGAATAGGCAAAACTGTCCCATGGGGAAGTGATACACATGAGATTCATCTCCTCCTGTTTGCAGAAATATTGACAGGGTTCAGGAGATTTGAACAGGTAGCTTCTGATATTTTTTTGAATGCTTACCAGTGATTTCTTAATCTTGTCAACAAAACAAAACAAAGCAGCCACAGTGTTATGCTTGTCCAAGGGATATGAAGCGTTACAGTGCTGAATGAAAGGTTGACATGGATCCTCTTTTCCAGAATTTACTTGACTCTCATGAGAAGCTGATCTTAAAAGTTAGGGTAATCACTAGTCTTCTTTGGAGGCTTTCCACATTTGAGAATTATTTGCCCAATCTTGCATTTTTTTAAGGTTGGCAGTATGTTAGGGAGAGATAGCCAGGAAGATTGTTCACCCTAGCATTCATCTCCCAGTGGGTCATCACTGTTCAAATAGAAGATGGAAGCTTCTGGTGAAAGACATAGCCCTTGACCCACAAATCTAACGAGAATATGGAAGCTGTGTATGTTGACTTTTCTTTTTAGTGTGGGTCTACCCTGGATTTATGACCTTTGATACTAGTTTTATATCCTGGCCATACTTCAGAAAAAAATGGTGGTGCTTGGAGACCTAGCCCCAGAGATTCCCACTGAGTAGGTCAAAGATTGAGCAGATCAGTTCAGCTGTTTAGAAATCCCTGCAGGTGGTTCATACTGCAGCCGAGACTGGGCCTGTAGTCCTAGGGGCTGTTTTCAAATAAGTGCTGCTTTCTTGGTTTCACCTCTCTTATCACCTAGGACCCTAAATGTAAGAGATTGTGCTAGTCTTTTAATCTAGTCTTATATATTAATGCAAATGGTTCATTGCTTATAAAATATTTGGGAAACAAGGTTTAAGTTAACTGATGCTGAGAGTGGAAAGAGACTTGAGTTTACAAGAATCTGACAGGATAGTGCATTGTTTTCTCTGTGGGGATTGCAACTCAAAGAGGAGCTGAGCAAAAGGAGTTAATAGGAATTTGTTAAAGCCCCAAAGCATTCTCTTTGCCTTGAATTCCTTTATTTATTTTCTTTTGTAGCCCAGACCTGTTTTTATAACTTGTATTCATTACTCACATTATCTGCTGGAGGCCTATGCAGTCTCTTTGCCATGGTTTAAAGTTGCTTATTTACTTTGAGGCTCATTCTTATGGTGACAAGTTTATTTCAGTTTATTTTTTTGGACTTTATTTTGTGCTCTGGCTGGATCTTTGAATTAGAGATTTTGAGTATAAAGCAAATAGGCAAATATTAAATAGCTGCTTATTGTATTTGATGAATACAGAATCCAAATGAGTACTGCTAATTAATGTGTCTAACCTTGTGAACTCTCACTTTGTGCTTTTGAGATTTGGGAGTCATTTATCAGTGTGAAACACTGGTCGCTGTTGTCTGAGTTGGCTGGGTGCTGAACTTGTGATCTTTACATCTCCCCAGTGTAGATTTGTCTCAGCAAATCCATGAGTCAGGGAGTGGGGTGAATTTTAGTTGTGTTCCTTTATTTCCTTATTCTTTTACTGCTCCTTTCTAAATAGGTAAGAACTATTTCCACAGTTTTTTTTTTTAAAACGTGTGTATGGTTCTGAAGGTAAAAATGTAATCATTTGATTGTTGTGAAGCACTTTCATTATTATCTCATCCTCCTGGACACCTTTTGAAGACAAATGTTCCCTTTGGAAGGAACTAGAGATATAAAGAGGTAAAGTAACTTCGCCAGGCGGTAGTTCAAGTTAGTAGTTGAATAAGAATTTAAACTTGTCTTGTATTACCTCACCCAAGGGAAATGTGCTCCCATGTTGGAGGTATTTTCTCCCCTCCCCTGCTACTGTACTTTTCAGTTAGGGGCTTCATAGCATGAAGCTCAGCCACAAGAGTCCATGACTGCTGGTTAAGCTCATTAGCACTTAGTGGACCAGCATCTCACTGTTTTAGTGACACTTTGATCATGTTTTAAGTGAAATAACACAGTTTAAAATCTGTGAAGGAAAGCAGGGGGGGGGGAATCCCACTCATCACCTTCTAGAGATTTTGCTTTTTTATCCATAGTCACCATAGTCTCCTGAGCAGTGACAAGCTTCCTGGAAAGGCAACACACCATTGCTTTCATAAAGTACTCCAGGCTAGTGTGCTTGCTGTTGTGTCTCTGTGAAAGTGGAGGAGACAGTCAGTGTTCCAGCTTGACAGAAGTGGAGACCAGCTCGGAAAAATGAAATATTTTATCTGAGCCCATGCAGGCTTTTAAGCTGATGATGCCATGTAGCAGTTTAGATTCCTGCTGACCATACTGCCTGGAGATTTACATGCTTGTGCTGCTTATGAGGGTGCCCAAATGCTGGTGAGGCTAGAGTAACTTCTGGGTTGGGGTATCCTTTAAGTGGGAGAATCTTTGTGTGTCACTCCAGAGCTCTTCTATAGACACGGCTGAGGAACAGCAGTCTGCTTACAAAAGGCCTTAGTTCTTTTTTCTTTTTTTTAATGTTTTTTTTATTATCCATAATGAGATAAATTTAATGAACAAATAATGAGTTGTTTTTCCCATTTCCCCAAAAGGTGGCCTTAGTTCTGATCTTGCTAAGATGGTTCATTTGGAAGTGTTCTCTGGGGTACCTAACAGTACAGTGGGGTTCATCTGACTCTGTGTTGTCTTTGCATGCCATACCCTAAGCCTACTGTTTAGGTGATTCTTCAAAGATCTTTTCTTTCAGTTTTCTAAATTTCTGTTAAAAGTCACTGTATGGATATGTTTTAGTGGTCACCAAAAATAAGCAAAATTGTTAAAGAAGATGTTTAGTTTGTCAGATATGACTTAGGTAATTATTATTAGTTTAAATTCAATATAGAGGACAGATTAAAAGTGACTTAAGTTTTGGTTTTAAAAAGATTTTTTCAGTATATTTTTTGAATTTGGATTTTAATTATGTACATAAATAGTGATTTAAAAATGTAGAGTTCTAAGGTGTGTACATTATTTCCACGTGAAGGATTTCAGATTAGTTGGTTTGTAGTATGGCATCATCCAGGATAGCACAAAGTGCAGTTGTTTCTGAAGAAGACAACCAGTTTACTATGTTCAATACTGACTTCTCAGTCATTTGCCTGTAGAAATACTGATTTACTGTCTGGAGTTTCCAATGACTACCTATAACTGATTAAAATGGGCAGAGCATGGACTTTTCTTTTTATTTCTAGATAGTAAATTCTTCACATTTACTGACTTCTGAAAGTTCTGCTTCCACAAATCTTCCATGACTATGTATCCTCGTAATCCCCAGTCATATAACTTCTTCTCACTAACCTGGGTTTAGGCAGTGGCTTGTTGTGTGGGCAAGCTAATCTCATGCAAATAGACAGGTGCACTAGCCTTTTTACCCATGGACTTAGTTTGGGAATATGCTTCCTGACACCAACTTGTATACAGCTTGCAATGATGTTGGAGCTGTGAGATGTTTTCTTCCAGCTGAGTCCTTGGCTTCTCCACATATTTCAGTTGGTACTCAGGAGCTGAGAAGAGGAAAGTCTCATCAATCTTCATGCAACTTTTGTGAGGCGAGTCCTTTTTTGGTGCTGCTTAGACTCTGAAGGTGAGCAGGCTCAGGCTGGTGGGCCTCAGAGCTCTGAATTACCTTGAACATGTTGCTGGTACCTGTGGCTCTGGCAGGCTCAAGAATTTTTTTTTTTTTTTTTACTTTATTGTCCATAATGAGTTACAACATTTAGTGGGCAAACAATGAGTTGTTATCCCCAATTCCCCACTGCCCTCCCGTCTCCCCTCCACTGGATAACCTCCTCCATGGGTCGTCTGGATCAGTCCTTGAAGAATTTTTTTTTTAACTGCCCTTTTCCTAATGAGTTCTTAATCTTTTACCCTTAAAATGGTGTTGATTTCAAACCAATTTTTGCATTGAGTTTTCCAGAGCTTTTAGTTATTTTGATTAAGAAGTGTGAAAACAAACAAACAAACATATCTCTTTATCCAGTCACTTGGTTTGGCAGCAAGGAATTGTTGACTACTTTTCTTCCCATGGGCAGAGTTGTGGTGGAATTCCGGGGGGTGGGAAGTGGGGGTGGGATCAAGTTCCAGCTCAGTGCTTTCCAGAGTAAAAATGCAGGAGCTGGGTATCCTGGAACTTCCACATCTAGACCCTGAACATGAAAACACACGCAGATGTGTGGATAGAACTCAGGAGTCTTACCATACATACTTAGCCTTGCTGTCTAAGTAAGTATTTGTCGTAGTCAGCCACACACTGCTGGGATGAATCTTCAAACCTTAGGCACAGTTTTGGGGAGGAAAGTATTTATTGAAACTACAGATTGAGGGGAAGTTCTGTAACAGTGAAAGAGGCTGCTCCCCTTTCACAGGTCTGAGCAGAGAGAGAAACCCATCACCAACACCACACATAGAACAGCAAACAGACAGGAGGGCCAAGGAGAGACTTTCTTCCACTTTATATAGCTTTAGGGTGGGGTCTTACAACCCTTCCCCAGAATTAATGGCTTCCTGAGTCTCTGGAATTTCCTTCCTGCACTGCCCACATAGGAAAGGATGTTTACTCTATCTTCTTTGAGCTTCTTTACATCCTGCTCCCTGCTGAGAGGCTGCCTTCCTGTGAACATTCTCAGAGACCCAACCAAAATAATGAAAAAGATCAAGTTGACAACAAAACCTAACCATCATACTTTTCGATTCTATTAAAAGTATGTTGATTGACCAGAATTTATCTGCTAGGGGTTTACAGTCTGCAGTTGTAGTGTTTTTTCAATTTTTAAAATTATTTTATTTGTTCAGAGCGTGCGTGCTTACACACACACACACGCACACACACACACACACACACATGGGTAGGGGGGTGAGAATAAGTATGTATGGGCACACTAGGGTCTCCAGCCACTGCAAACTCACTCCAGATGCATGCACCACTTTATGTATCTGGCCTAGGTGAGTACTGGGGGAATTGAACCTAGGTCATTAGGCTTTGCAGGCAGTTGCTTTAACTGCTGAGCAGTCTCTCTAGCTCCCCGTCCTTTTGAATAGGGTCTTGCTGTAGCCTAGGCTGACCTGGAATTTTCTATGTAGTCTCAGGGTGGCCTCAAACTCACAGCGATCCTCCTACCTCTGCCTCCCAAGTGCTGGGATAAAAGGTGTGCACCACCATACTTGGACAATCTGTAGTTTTGAAAAAACATTATTCTAATAATTTTTGTCCTTAAAAATTCACCCTTAAGGGGGTCAAGTGTGCTTAGCATGTGTGAGACCCCAGTATAACAGTACAAATTGAAACAGAACTATAACGAGCCCCCATGCCTCTAAGGCAGTCACTGCCCTGCGATACCTGTGCACCCCTGCTCCCAGCTGTACTCCCCTTCACCATGCTAGTGGCTACATTAAAACGAGAGGTTATTTTACAATATATATATTTGGTACAATATATATATTTGGTTTTTTGAGGTAGGATCTTGCTCTAGTTCAGGCTGACCTGGAATTCACTATGTAGTCTCAGGGTGGTCTTGTACTCACGGTGATCCTCCTACCTCTGCCTCCCAAATGCTGGGATTAAAGGTGTGCTCCACCACACCCGGCTACAATCTATAATTTTTTTGTCTCTTTTTTAGGGATAAAACATGCCTTTTCTTTGTTGTTAAATGATAGGAAATGTAAAATCACTTTTCTTTTCTTATAGGTGGGTTGTGTAGGTCCCTAATCAGCCTTCTTGCAAGATCTTTCCAAGCGGTTTGTGCAAGGTCTTTCCAAGGTGGACATCATTGGGTTAGGTCCTTCTGTGGTGGCATCCTTACACCCTCTAGTGGACGAAGGGCAAGCGCCTGCAGCAGCCAAGAACTCAGTGTCAGCAGCCTTGTAGATCATGTCCTTTTGCAGAGTATTTGTGATTAAGTTTTATACTCAATCCTCAGTTGGAGTCTGTGTGGGATGGAGCCTTCCTAGAGGAGATGTGTCACTTGGGGCAGACTTCAGGTGTTACAGTTCAGCCCCCCTTGCAACAGATCTTACTCTTTCTTGTTCTTCCCTGCTACTGTGATGTGATGGACAGCTGTTTGCTTCCACTATGTTTTCCCCACTATGATGAACCATCCCTTTGAAACTATAAGCCAGCAATGTTTTCTGTCCATAAGCTTCTTCTGGTCAAGTGTTTTGTCCCAGCAGTGAGAAAGAACTGCTATATGTCAATAGTATTCCACTCTATATATGCACTCAGATTTGCTTATCTGTTTTTACCAGTTGATAGAATTTGGGTTGTTACCATTTTGGCTATTAGGAATTAATCTGTTGTGAACATTCACTACAAGCCTGTGTGTGAACATAAGTTTTATTTCTCTAGAATAGATTTCTTGGAGTGGGAGTGCTGAGGTCACGGTAATCTTGGTACCTCGATGTGGTACAGTAGAGGACCAGCAGTAGATCACTCTGCAAGGCAAATCCTTCTGTGCACGCACGCTTGACTCCAAATCATCCCTGCTGCTACAGGCTGGAGGACTCTGGACAAGGCTGTCTTCCTTTTAAGAGAGGAATAATGCCTGCTGTGAATGACTGCTACACAATATAGATAATACAAGCAAATTTGCTTACATGCTGTAGGGCCAGTAATTCAGTTTTCTAATGTATTTTATGGAAAAGGGGGCTTTTACAAGGAATATTTGGTTCTTACGCGTTGATTTGTCTCTCCCCACTCAGTTGGTTCTTAATTATTCTCACAAATAGTAGTTTGGAATGTCCAGTCTCATAAGTAACATAGCTCTTTATGGGGGAATGAAGCCTGTGTAAGTTTATTTGCCTAGTTTGTACAGATCTTGGCACAGCAGTAGAAAGAGGGAGGTGTTCTTGAGACTTTCATAACTTGACTAGAATTTGATCCAAAATGAGGCTTTTTTCTTTTCAAGTCAATTTACAATTTGGTCTTAGTTTTTCCAGTTCTGTCATTGTTACCTTTTCTCTGTGTGTCTTCTGTCCTGTATGTCTCCTTCATTCAGATCTCTCTCTCGGACATTTCTTTCTTCCTAGTGGCTTCTGCTTGAAATGCTATTGCTTTCTTCTCAGGCAGAATCTCAAGTGTCCTGCAAGGTCTCTGATCACACCTTACCCTATCCTTATTGCCACTGAGCGAACTCACTTGACAGGTTAGAAGAGAATTTCTGCACGGTTCAGATCAAGTGAATGTGGGAAATAACCCTTGGGCTCTGAGCAAAGCACCTCACTTCTCTAAGACTCCGTTTTCTCATCTGTGAGAGCAGGGTGTTTGAAAAGATTAAATTTTGAAACTTGCACTGGGTCAAGAGTGACATTGGTTGTGAAAGAGGTTGACTGCCTTTAGTTTTCTAGATAGTCTAATAAAGTGTCTGGTTAGCCGTCCTGTGGTCTGAGTTTCTTCTCTTTCCTTTCAGAGCTCTTCAGATCTAGTGAGTTTGATTTTGTGGTTCTTAGTAGAAACACCCTTAGTTGTGGAAATGATGGGAACTTTTATTGCTTTTTCTTGCTTCCTAAATCCTTAAAGGCTGCTGTGGATCTCCTTACACCAGAAATATTAAAAAATAGAGCTGGTTTTTATCCTCAACCCTTTGCTGTACCTTTTATGTCTCAGTTTGATTTCTTTCCTCACCTTAGGCTCTTTTTGCTTAGCTCAGGGATGTGTGTGATTGTTGCTTGACTTTTGACCAAATGGCTTGGGCATTTTGCACATGAATGGATCATAACACTGTTGACTTTTTAGTACATGAACCTGATACTTTCCCATAAACAGTTGTATTATAATATGGCCACCAGAAAGAACCTTCTGACTAGAGATACTAATCCCTAGGACTATTCACAAAGGAAAACTATAGTGTTTCCTTTACAGTGCCAAAAATAGGAAATTTAACTTGTTTAGCATTACATAGACCAGCCAAATTGTTTGTAGGCGTATTTATGTCGAGGTGATTAGTACACAGAGAGGTAGATGGTCTTCTCACAGCCAACCATTTTATGAGTTACTTTTAGAAGTCTCTGTCACAGCAGGGGGGAGGGGGCACAGTTGGTAAAGTGCTTGCTGGGCAAGTATGAGGGGGCACACACGTACACACAGCCCCTATCTCTTATTCTTCAATAGACAACTACTAGGAGATGATTAAGAATGAAACCAGCTAGTTAGGCATAAGGAAAGACAAAAGGCCTCACCGATGTTAGCCACTCTTTGGCTATGTCTCATTATGTAGCCCAGGCTGGCCTGGAACCTCCTATTCTCCTATCTCAGCCCTCCAAACCAATTTTGGTCAGACTTCTGCTAGGTTTTTATTGCCTTTGCTTTGCCAGGGCTTTATGAAAAATTAATATTTAAGGAGCTGGATATCTGATCTTCAGTGAGAGAGTACCTCTTACAAATATAATAAATTTGATCAAGTGAATATTAAATATGAATTTGTTATTTTATGGAGCCCTAGAAGACTGTCAAAACACTCAATAAATATCCCAATTGAATTAGTAGGACTTTTGCTGTTGTATCCTACTGTAAGGATCTTCCTTGTTTTCTTTAGTGTACCTACAGCTTATGTTCTCACAAGCTTTCTGGCATCGTGTGGATCATAGACCCTCCTGAGAACATTGAATTCTTTCATCTTGGTATAGCTCTGGGATCCATCCATTTAATTATAGCAGATGTGACTTAACCCTACAATAATGGTCAGGTAGTCTAATGGGGAGCACTGATGGTGTGCCAGAAACTGTGAGATGTTTAGCACGGGTTATTTGATCCCATATACAGGTAAAGAAATAGGCTCAGAGATTAAGACTTATCTAGATTCTATACATTTTAGTTAGTCAACCTGAATTTTTAACCCAAATTTGTTAGATTTCAGAGTTTATGGTATTTTCACTGGCACATGTCTCACACTTAACTTGAATTTATTTTAAAATTCATCTTCGTGTTTTTCTTCAGTCAGCAGCATCCCTCCTTGACTCCCCTTTACTGAGGGAAGGGTACCCTTCCACTGAATTTCTATAGTCCTTATGTGAATATCGATTTCTTAACTGCCCTCCTTCATCTTCCTAGACCCCAAGGAGTCATCTGCAAGGGGGCTGGGTTTTTATCTTTGCTGGTAGATGAGGAGATTAAGATTCTCAGTTTTGTGAGATTTGGGAAAGTGGTAAGAAATGGCATCAGTTGATGTTCATTTTGAAGAGGTGGATTGACTTTCAGACTTAAAGGTTCAAAACTTTTTAGCAACAGATTCTCCTATTCAGATTGTTGCATGTGGTGCACATTAGGAGATGATTTAATATGATTTTGTGAATCCTACATTTATTGTCATACAGAAACATTTCTTAGGCTCACAGTACAAAAGAGGAAGGAGAAGGCTGTGACACAGTAAGTTAATAGGAGGGAGGCTGACCTCTGTGGACGTGTACCTTCATATGAGCTATTTTCAGGAGGAGCTTCTGCACCAATGTGTGAGGCCCCAGATGCCAGAGGATTGTGCTGTGTGGGCAGGCGAAGCTCCAGGATAACATTGTGTCCTCTGTGGCATCCTGAGTTCTTTGAGGACAGAGAGGGCAGCCCTGCCATAGCCTAAACTTTCAAAGTGCCAGTCAGACTCTTGAGTTTTGCATGTCTTAAAATCCGGTAGTTGAGGTCACTAAATCTCATCTGAAGCTGGGCGTGGTGGCGTAAATCTTTAATCCTAGCACTCTAGAGGCAGATAAGAGGATTGCCATGGGTTCGAAGCCACCCCGAGACTACATAGTGAATTCCAAGTCAGCCTGAGCTAAAACAAGACCCTACCTTGAAAAACCACCCCCTCCACCCAGTTTTTTTCCCCTTTGTTGTAAATTGTGTACATACACATGTCTGTTGTCTGTGGATGCATGCTCTTCAGGTGCCATCCACCTGTTTTTGAGACAGGTCTCTTGTTGGCTTGTAGCTTATCAACCAGCCCCAGAGATGCTGATGCAGCTGCCCTGCCTTCCCAGCACTGGGATTACAAATGTACAGCACTATGTCTGGGTCTTTTTGCACGGGTTCTGCAAATTGAACTCATGTTGTCATGCTTGTACAGCAAGTACTTTACCAATAAAGCTATCTCACCTGGCCCCAAAGTTGATATTTTTAATATCTTCAATATTTCACATTGTACTGGCCACTACTTACAAGAGCTATTTATTTCCTGTGCTTTAAAAAAAAACCATTTATTTGCAACAGAGAGGGGGTGGGGAGAATAGACAGAATAGGTGTCTTCAACTGCTGCAGTGGACTCCAGACACATGTGCCACTTTATACATCTTGCTTTATACCTCAGTATTGGGGAATTGAACTTGGGTCATCCTAAGGCTTTGCAGGCAAGTGCCTTAACCATTGAACAACCTCTTTAACCCTCCCTGTGATTTTTTTTACTAGCTAGTTCTAAAGTGAAACACAGTATAATTTAAATCCTACATACCAAAGCCCCGGTGGGATTTAATCCCAGCACCAGCATTTGGGAGGCAGAGTAGGAGGATCGACGTGAGTTCGGGGCCACCCTGAGACTACATAGTGAATTCCTGGTCAGCCTGAGCTAGAGTGAGACCCTATCTGGAAAAAACAAAACACGAAATAACAACAACAAATCCCACATACCATGACTAAATGCTAGTCATTTCTTGTTCTTCAGTCTTGAACCAGTTAACTGCTTTGGAGATAAGCTGCAGGCCCTAACACATAAAAGTGTCCTAGGAAAGCTGGAGAAAGAAAAAAATCTATTCTACCTGCGGTGGGCCAAGGGAAATTTGGTAACTGGAAATCTTACTGCAGTGTTAGTCATACTCTGAAGACTGACTCTTGGCTCTCCTGGGCCAGAAGGAGAAACGGGAAGGTAGAAAGGAGAGGTGTCAGTTTTTGTCGACAGAGGGCACTCAGAGCAAAGCAAGTGCTCTAGGACACTGGTGGATGGGTGACCAGCCAGGCAGAATGACTTGCAGTGGATGCATTGTCTGCCTATATTGCATTTAATCTTGTTCACGTTCTTAGATGTTCTCCCCCGCACTGGAGTGCTTATCTGGTGACTGCTTCACATGGAGAAAGCATCAGTTCTCTTAATGTGCTCTCAGGCTGGACTCTTAGATCTAGATAGCATTAGGCTCGAGTTTAATTCAGTACCCAGTAAGGAAGCATTTCTGAAACAACACTAATGAGAAAAGGCAATGAAAACTTATGTAGCATCTTGTCAGGATGACTTTGGTCCTAAACGTGTGGCTTCCTGACCAGCAACACCACTTGGAAACAGGTAAATTCATGGTCTTCCTACCTCCTAGACTTGCATGGGATTCAGCATTTTGTTCCAATACACTTTCCAGATGAATCTAAAAGCATTGAGTCATTTGCCAGAGTTGTACACATGATAAATGGTACAATAGAGCTTTGAATCCTGGTCTTTCTGACTTAGAACCATATTCGTGTTTGTTAAGAAAATGTTAAGAGGCATTGAATTCATTTTTTTAAGTCTTAAAAGCAATATATGTTTATCAAAAAAGAATGATAAGACACAGTAGACCAAAAGAATAAAATAAAATTGCCTTAATATGTTTACCTTTCTTTTTGCTTTGTTGTATTGTAATAGGTTTCTAACTCAGCCCTACCATATTATAAATTGTTTTGCATGCCATAACTTCTATAGAATCATTTCAGGACTTCCAGATATCCCATTGTAAGGGTACAAAGTTCACTGCAATTCTTTCTGTAGTGTCTTCTGTTTTTTTTTTTTTTTTCTCCTTTTTCATGATTTGCTTTTGGGAAGAACAGAATACTGAATGCTGTGTCACTCTGGATAAACAATTTATCAAGAGTGGCTTAAAATATCCTAACTAAAGTGATAAATACAGATTATGATTGAGAAGGAACATAGAATTAGATGTTTGAGGTTTAAAGAGATTGAGAAATAGGGAAACAAGTTGACGTTAAAAAGCCAACAGTATCAAGCACCTATTTGGACTCTTAGTGAGGTGGGTTAAAACATCTAGGGTGGCTTTTTAAAAAAATATTTTATTTATTCATTTTCAAGCAGAGAAATACAGAGAGAGAAAGAGAGAGAGCACCAGGGCCACCACCTTGTGGGTGTCCTGGGGAATTGAACCAGGGGCCTTAGGCACTGGAGGCAAGTGCCTTAACCGCTAAGCCATCTCTCCAGCCCCATCTAGGGTGGCTTTGACATTGAGGCTGACCTGCAGAGTGGTTTGAGAAAATCTAGGAACACAGTTTCCATAAGTAGTTGATGACTTGTTGAAAACTTCAGGTGCAAGGTGTCATTAACCATTCACATAGATTTTTCTCATTTAATTTTTATAATAGCTACATGGGTAATAGCCACATGGGTTATTCTCCTATTTTACAGGAGAAAATGAGAGTGAGGCTTAAAGTAATTAGGCCAAATATTTTGGGAGGCCATATTTGTTGAGACTCCCAAGACTGCTTGTAAGTTAGTGTTTATGCTTATTCCTTCTACCATCACAGGTCCTTAGCCAATGCGCACGCTTTTGCTTACTTGCTCTCTTATCTCTCAATGATTTTCATGTTTGCTAGACAAAGGGAAAACACATATGAAGAAGGAACTAAAGGATTTAATGCCAAATGAAGCTGGCATGTAATAAGAACCCTTCAGACATTTTCTTTTTTATATATAATTTATTTCTTTATTTGAGAGAGAGAGAGAGAGAGAGAGAGAGAGAGAGAGACAGACAGACAGACAGACAGACAGAGGCAGATAGAGAGAATGGGTGCATCAGGGCCTCCAGCCACTGCAAACGAACTCCAGACACATGTGCCACCTTGGGCATCTGGTTTTACGTGGGCATTGGGGGATCAAACTCGGGTCCTTCTATTCTACTTTGCAGCTCCTCTTCAGACATTTTAAAAGACAACTATGCACTTGAGATATAATTCATGTGCTGTACAATTCAATTATTTAAAGTTTACAATTCCAATAGTTTTTCATATGCTCAGAAAGTTTAGTCACCCGTGACTCTAAACCATCCTCTCTCTGAGCCATCATTTTTCTGATTCCTCTGCTCGTCTGTGCTTTAAGCTGAGGGCAAGCACAACTCCTTTTGTCTTGTCAGCTTTGCCCTTTCCTAGAGATGGTGTTAGTGCACTATGTGTCTAGCTTCCTTCACTTAGCACAGTACTGGCACAGTTCCTCCAAGTTGCTCATGTGCCAGTACTCCAGTGTTTTGTTTTTGCTAAGACATATTTCTTCATGTTACGATACTGTGTAACTTATGTATGTTGGAAATGTATGTCTTTATGTGAAGAAGAAAAATGAAAAGGGAATGGGATAATGAACGACATTCTTAATTTAAAATGAAAAGGATGCATGATTACTATGTAAAGCAAACGTGTCAGGCCTCCTTGAGAAACAGCAGTTGAGAAACACAGGTAGTAGGGTGGCCGACACCTGCTTTTTCATGGGTCACGTGGCAGAGTGCCATTCTTCTGACCTGGACACTTGCAGTATTCAGGGAGCTCATTGTTTAAATCTGTGTTGGCCAGCACCCTTGCCCTACAATACCTCCTGTGGAACTGTAGAGACCTTTACTGATTTAATCTGGATGCGTTTCCCTGGGTTACTGCAGCTCTGGGTCCCCAGAGCATCCTCTCTAAAGAGCTTCCAGTTTGTTGAGTGCAGGCAATTGTGAGGTTGTTTCTGGCCATATGAGTTGTCCAGTGTAGGCTTCCCATTTCTCAGGCTCTGGTCTATTGGTCAGAGGTAGCAGTTACCATTCTGTGCTTGGGGAACGAAGGCTGACTCCAAGGGGCCCTATGCTCTTCTTACTGAGGTGCCTGGTGGGCTCCTTAAGCAAGCCATAAGTGTGCCCTTCCTCTAGCTCAGGCTGACCTGGAATTCACTATGTAGTCTCAGGGTGTTCTCAAACTCACAGCAATCCTCCTACCTCTCTGCCTCCCAAGTACTGGGATTAAAGGGGTGTGCCACCATGCCTGACTTGCTTTTTAGTTTGTACTGCAAAGATGTGGCTGGTTTTCTACTGTCCTGAGCTGTCAATCTAGTTTAGGGAATAAGCCATAATCACTTGTCTTGATGCCCTGGCTCTTCAGTGGCATGGCTGTCAACACTAAAAGAAGAACTCAGTATAGGGAGCACCAGCTTGGCCCTCAGCTTTTAAATTGCTGAACGTCAGAGCAATTTACTTATACCATCCTGGTTTGGCAGGTGAGTTACAGAGAAGTTAGAGGACTTACTTCAGGCCACAGTCTGATGTTCTTACAGGCCCTGTCTAATGGCAGAGAGAAGTCTGAGCACTTTCTTCCAAGAGCAGTACTGTTTTCTGATGGGCATGTAGTCATGACCAAGGATTGGCTTAGCCCTGTTCCACAGCAACACTGCAGGCTTTAAGGGATGTGTGAATGTGATAAAAATTTGTAAGAGAGGATGAGCAAGAACACTGGACTGTGAGCACAGGGAGCTACCTCATTGTATGAGTATATTTGTCTTTAATTACAATCCTGTAATTCCTTGAGAGCCTGGTCTCTGATTACTTTAAAAAATAGGCACTGCTGCTCCAACCTAAAGACAGTCTTCTTCCAGTGCCTGCCTCAGAATGTTTGTCATGGTTGTCAGCTCCATGCCTGGTATAATGTGGAAAGACCTGAGTCCTCTTAAGTATACTTTCCCATTCTCCTTCTCCTCATTCTTAATGTGTGCAACTCTGAAATAATGGGCCTTGCTTCCTAGCACTCCTCTATGGAAAGGTCTGTTGTACATGGATTGGTGTTAAAAGCAGCCCCTTCACAGTGCTACACTTAAGCTGAGAAGTGGTTCCATACCGAGAACCTCCTTTGTATTTCCCTTCATGCCTTCTTTTTGGTGTGCCTCCACTCCCATGAGCAGAGATGGCATGCTTCCTTCACTCTGCTCCTAGAGTAGTCTCATACTGTTTATGCCTGTACCATGGGATGGGCAAGGAGCAGGAATGCTAATAGGACAGCTGTCAGCTAAATGCTACTCCTTTATAGACGTTGTTTTACAGTCCCCAATTACCATGTATAGCAATAGCTGCTATTTATTGAATGCTTACTGTGCATCATGTGTCATACTAAGTACACACACCTACATACACAGGCCCTCAACTCTTCATTATCTTAACAACTACTTTCCCTCCACGGTGGCTGGGAGAAGGTATATTTTAAAGATGAATACACTGAGCTTTAGGGAGGGTTAAGGCATGGAGCCTGAAAGTGGTGCAACAGGTATTTAAACCCAGACCTGCCTGACATTGAGTCTATGCTTTTAATAGCTTGTGCTGAGCATCCTTGAGTAGTTAATTTGCTGAACATTCCTGTGAAAGAGTGGGAAGTCACTGATGTTTCCTAGGATTTATAAGGGAGACACCTGTGTTACAAAAGGTATTAGCAGCATAATTTAGATTAAATTTGGCTTTGGGATTATAGAGCCAATTTAAAGAGGAGCCATAGGGACATTCTACAACTTATTTCCTGGGCAAATGCCTTTGATCTGTGTTGAGGGGGCTTTGCCCTTTGCCAGAGTGGTTCTAGGTTGCTCAGAGTCTCTACTTCTGGAGAGACAAGGCTGTACAGCACTTCTGGATTGGTTAAATTGAGCCACCAGAGGGTTTGGCTCAGGCTTGCTGAACTCGAGTTGAGTACTTTACTGACTTGGTTTTGAAAGATTCTCAGGCTTTAGCATTCAGCAGGAGGCTTTCTGCTCAATTGGATTTTAGTTCTGTCCCTGCCACCCCACCCCATATGCATTACAGATTATTGCCAATTTGGAATTTAATTGTGGCCCTATGTAAAACTAAAGGCCCGTGGAGGAAGTTTTCAGCGGCACATTGCTGTTTAGAATGTGAAGTCCAGTAACCTGCTGGGCAGAGGAAATGCCTCTAGTTCTCTGTACAGAACAGATGCACTGTGCATAAGTCTATGAAATGAGATACAGAAACTTGTAAGCAGCAAAGAGGAGTTGGAGCTAATAAGAGCTTGAGGGGGACCTATGTTTCCTGCCTTCTCCCCTGGGGGAAGAGGATCTAGCCAAGAGTGAAGGGCATTGCTTCAACTAATTCAGTTAAATGGCCCCGACCTGGCTTAATAACTTGGACAGACTTCCCAATGAACTTGGCAGAGTATGGGGTTTCTCTCTCCAGACCCTTCCTTCCCTCTGCTCTGCACATAACATAACATAACATAACATAACATAATTGCAGTTCTATCTTGCAATAAGATAGTTTTGCTTTATTTTTAATGGAGAGTAGAGAAAAATCAGAGGAGGAAACTTGATTGAATAGTTTCATCATTTTTCCAAAATGGAGAGCAGGCTGGGTTCTCTCTGGCCAAGGGAGAGAAGGGGTGGCAGTGTTGATTTTCAGCACCCCAGAGCATAAGCTAATTTTGTGCTGCAGAAATACTCAACTGCCCTTTAGCGTTCAGTCATCCAGATTGCATTGTTAGGAATCTGGCCATTAAAGAACAAAGGCATTCTTTTTGATGAAGGTCAGAAGTTAAAGTCTCAGGAACTCGGTGGTCACAAATGTTAGAAAGTATTTCACAGATTTTGTTGAAAACCTGAGCAGATGCTCCTGCTGTTGTTTAACCATGGGGATTATAGGGATCTTGTGGCATTCTTCTCTCTCTTCCTCTTCCCACCCATTTGGGAACCAACCAATCACTAGGAGGAATGGATTTCAGTGCCTGTCTGGCCTCTCCCATAAGGCGCCTGCCACAATTTGATTCTCCAGCCCTTAGTGAGGCTGAGTGTTTAACTCTTGTGTGTCTGAGTCATAGGAATGACCTATGGAACAGTTAGCCTGTTTTCTTGTCTGCCTGACTCTTAGCCTCCCCCAAGGGATGTGTCTAATGAGGTGAGATGCAGTGCACTAAGCTCAAACGAGCTGGTTTCAGCCTTAATTCTGCCAGTAACCAGCAGTATAACCTTGGAAAAGCTATTTTGCATTTTTGGGTTTGATACCCTTTCTGCAAAGTGAGAGGGGAAAATAAACAGAGACAGAACGGGCATTATGGAATATTCATAAACCCACCAGCGTTTCATCTATTACTGGGGCCTGAGGTTGAGAAAAAGCACTTACAGCCTGTATGTAGTGCCTATTCTGAAGAAACTTACTTGTTGTTTGTTAGCTTATTAAATTCTAAGAACTCTGTAGCACAAATGCTGTTCACACAGGTTTTTTTATTGTTTATATTTTGTTTTTCAAGGTAGGGTCTCACTCTAGCCCAGGCTGATCTGGAATTCACTATGTAGTATCAGGCTGGCCTTGAACTCACAGCGCTCCTCCTACCTCTGCCTCCCCAATGCTGGTATTAAAGGCATGTGCCACCATGCCCAACCTTCACCCAATTTTATACAAAAGAAAATGAAGCGAGAGAGACTGCCAAGGTCACTTTGCCATGAAGACCCATCTGGCTTTACTGCCCAGACTTTCTTTCATTCCACTGGCAAAACCCCCCAAACAACAAAAAACAAACAAACAAAAAATCCTGAGCCCTGCCAGCATTTCCATTCCAGTATTCCAAAAGCTTTAACTCCTTCCTTACCAGCTTGTAGTCCTGCATCAAGAGCCATAGCCGTCTCTTCTTGCTCTCTGAGCAGGCTTTTGACCTCCGGACCTTGCTGAAGGCAGCAGCGGCTGGCAGATGCCACAGCCCTGGGCCCACTCTCTGGAGCCAGCTCTACCGCTCCCTCACCCGCTTTGCTCATGCCAATATACTTCTTGTCTCTGTCTGTGTCTGTCATTGTCAGGCACATTACTGGTTTAAAGGAAAGGCAGAGTTTTAAAGATGTTAAAAAAACTTTTTAACTCAAGGCTTTCCTAAGCTTTCTGTGTTCATTCTTACCTGGAATCCCTAGTTTATTTTCATTTCTATCTGTAAAATAGAAGCCGGGTGTGGTGGCGCACGCCTTTAATCCCAGCACTCGGGAGGCAGAGGTAGGAGGATTGCCGTGAGTTCAAGGCCACCCTGAGACTACATAGTGAATTCCAGGTCAGTCTGGGCTAGAGCGAGAGACCCTACCTCGAAAAACCAAAAAATAAAAAATAAAATAGAAACACCTATTTATTCCTGTGCTGCCCACGCCAGCCTTGAATTCCTGGGCTCAGGTGATCCTCCTGTTCAGCCTCCTCAACAGCTGGGATTAAGGGCATATGCTATATTATCCCCCCCTGGAGGTCACCCTCCCCCCTTGATATGTGTTTGTGGTATGTGTGCATATATGCACATCCTGTGTACACACCCCATGTACACATCTGCAGAGGTCATGTAACATAGGAGCTGGTGATTAGAATTTAAAGAGTGCCCAGCGAATTCCAATGCACCTCAGAACTTAATTCTTTTTTTAAAAAAATATTTTATTTATTTGCATGGAGCAAGAAAGAGAATGGGTATGCCAGGGCCTCTAGCCACTGCAAATGAACTCCAGATGCATACACCATTTTTTGCATCTGGCTTTATGTGGTTACTGGGGAATTGAACCCAGGTCAATAAGCTTTGCAGGCAAGCGCCCCAGCCACTGAGCCATCTCTCCAGCCCAGAACTTAATTCTTAATCTATGAAGTTAAACAATTAAAATTATAGACCACCAGAGGATAAGGTTTAGTGGGAGACTTTATTCAAAAGAAAATGGGAAGTTACAGAGATCTCCAGCCACCAGTGTGGAGAGAACACCTGGGAGAGGTTTTTTTTTTAGCAAATTCCATGCTGCTCAGCCAAATAAGCAACAGAAGAAAAGGTAACAGAGGGTCCCATCATGAGGAAAAAGGTTCATGTGGCAAGCTGTGGTGAGGGAAGACCTTACCCAGGTCCTGGAGATTCAGAGGTCCTTCTGCTAGGAAGCCATAATGGGGAGAGAAAGCTGGACTTTGTTTCAGTGACTTTTATGACCTGGGCCAGGTAAGTCAGAGAAATAGCTGGTTGGTCCATATGCAACCAATCTGTTTCAGAATCTAGGTTTGAACTCTGGCTAGAGAAACCTCCCACCCAGCGGGAGGGGGTCAGGAATGAAATCTGTGGAATTTGCCTGAAAGTAAGATTTAACATCAGAGGTCCTTCTCAATTGTTCTTATTTCACTGAACATGGAGCTCTTCATTTTTAGCCCTGGGGTTACAAGTGTATGTGGCCATGCCTGGCTTTTTCCATGGGGGCTGGGGATTGAACTAGAGTCCTCATGCGCTTGTACACCAAGTGCTCTTCTTACCCACTGAGCCCCTGAAGGTTCCCATTTGCCCTAACACCCTGGTTAGGCCTCTAATCCTAGCACTCAGGAGGCTGAGGCAAGAGCAATAGGAGTTCAGGGCCAATCTCTGGTACATAGTTATGAGGCCCTGTCTCTAAAAAAACAAATAAACAAAACAAGCTTTGTTTTTCTTCCTATTCTAGCCATCTGGTTTGCTAGGGATACCTTTCTAGGTGGGTAGGCCTTCAGAACTAGGGAAGAGAAAGCTGATGAAGAAAAAGTAGGCAGAATTTTTCTTGGGATAGGGAAATGTTTACCCCATCACCTAGTATATCTTATGTTCATCATTTCTCTGAGTACTTGAAAATAGTGAAGAAAATCTACTAATCTCCTTTCCACTCTTCTGAAGGTGTGTGAATCAACTCTAATGCTTGGGCTTTGCCAGTCATGTGCTATGAGAGACTCATATAGTAGAAGTATTTTGGCCATTTCCACAGTGCTTACTGTGTGCCTATGATATATACTTGGCATGGCACTATTGATTACAAGATGAATATGATTTGGCCACTGTCCTCTCTCTCCATGATTGTATAAGAGTGGAATTTGCAGTCTCATTCAGATATAAGAGCACCAAACATGAAATTAACAAGAAGCAGGATATGTTTAAAATTGTAAATAAAAATCACAGAACCAGAAACAGCAATGTGACAGGGCTCTATAAATGAAAGAACTTAGTGTTTGTCATGGAAGTAAAAGCAGGGCTCATCTAAAATTTCACTTTAGAGTACAGCAAGTGGGCAAGGCTCTGGGGAGTGATGGGGTCTGGATTAAGGCACTGCTAATGAGATGAAACAGAATGTTTGCTGGATTAGATTAAGGGCCCCAAAGCACATCAAAGGATTCTTTTTCTCTTTACATGTTCCTAAAATTTTCCTGAAACTTTGCTTTAGGAGAGAAGGCTTAGGAAAAGGAGATTCATTCTTTTTCTCTCCCCTCACCCATGTTTGCTTAACTTAAGTACCCAGTGGAGATAAAGATAAATGTGGGAACTTGAAGATGAAAGGAACGTGAGAGATCCAGAGGAGTCAGGGGAGGTCATGTCAGGCTTAAAGTGGAAACTATGTTACAACCTAAGTAAGGAGCAACTGATAGGTCTATAAATAGGATTGTATCTCCTGATAGAAAATTGCTGGCATGCTTGTAGCTTTGCATGCGGGGTGACTATAATATTTACTAAAAATAAACTATTTCAGAAGTAACAGAAATAAATTATACTGGATTCATTTATGTTGCTTAAAAATATAATCATAGCCTGAAAATAAGTTTAGTATATGCTAACGTGTAGGGACACTTTGCTAGACATGGGATAGGATGATTTGGTCCATCTAGTGTGGATTTAGGCTACCTTCAGTTCTCTCTGTGACTTAGAAGGCATCAACACTCTTCTCTGCATTCAGACTCACATGCTGGCATTATGAGTGTTGGATCCAGGTAGGCCAGGCCGTTCTCCTTCTCCAGGAAGCTTGCACAATAAAGGTGCTTGCATGTGGCTGTTCAGAGCAGACAGTGTAATCTACATATATTTCATTGGTATCCCATATCCCTTTGAAACAGCAAAACACTTAAGCTATATGTTTCTCACACTCCTCTTATCCTGATTGTAGCTCTTTAAATTTTGCAGCATATTCTGGGCATCAGCCTGCCTGTCACCTGATCTTTAACACCCCTGCATAGCTTGTTTTTGTCCTGTCAGTATTGGTAAACATTGTCAACAGTATTTATTATATTTATGTCCCATTGAAAGGTTGGAAAAATCTGAAATTGGGAAAATAGTAAAAATGATTAAAGTATAATTCTCAGTGATTTTATTCTGGAATACTTTTGAAAATAGAATAACTTGAACAACATAGCATTTGTGTAACTTATATACAATGTGTATGGACTAATAGTCACCAGAAGTGGTCTCAGAAATGAGTTAATGTTTTCAAGAAGTGAATTCATTTGTTTTTTCAAACTTTAAAACACATTTTGAAGATGTTAAATCATTTATAAATATAAAATTAAAGAGATTAAGCCCTTTTTATTTTGAAAGCAAAATCTAACAATGTTGATATTTAAATAAATACTTATTATTAGGTTAATCATCAGAAAAGACTACACATGAAATGCATAAGCTAAAGATTTCTTTTTGCAACAGAGAAACTCATACTACCCTTATTTCTCAAAGATGGCATCCTACTCTTAAATGATAAGTATTGCATGCTAAGTAGAAACTATAAATGTGTTTAGCATTTTTCACTTGAAAAGATAAAGTTTTTTTTTAAATGTTGGTAACATCAGTTTTCTGCTTGGCTACCTCTTGACAACTTGTGACATGCTAGAACAGGGTTATATATTTTACATGTATCCTATTTACTAGTTGCTTTAACCCTTTTGTTTCGTTTGGTTTCTCTGACCTTATAACCACTCAGCTCCCTTGGTGCTGTTAAGAAGGAAATTGAAGTTCCTGATATAATAGTGTAGGCTGGTATATTTTCTGAAGGAGAGATGGGAAAGTTAATAAAGAGGCCTGACAAGTTCCCTGGTCCAGGCTCCTTGGCCATGGACCTGCCTATTTATGCTTTCATGTCATAGTTTTTGTTTTGTTTTTTTTTTTTTTTTGGCCAAATTTACCCATTGGCTGTTAATAGTGATCATTATAATGATAATTATAGATGTATGCACTTCTGTGTTTACAGAACACTTCAGACACACTTTGTGTTGGACCCACAGCATCTCTATTAATTTTGGTATAGTTTTGATTTTTCAGGTGAAGAAAATGAGGTAGGTGATGTAGGTCCAGCCTTCACTTCCCTTTTCTACAAAAGGCATGTTCCTCTCCTTAAGAAGACAGAACGTCCAGGAAGTCCTATGTAACATTTCTGGTACATCACATTGACCAGAACCTAATCTCATACTACACTTGCTTAGCTGCAGTGAAAGTGAGCCCTGTTTGTGTGAGGGGCTCTACCGTAATGCTGTGGGAGGAAAACTGAGCTTCTATTATGGGTACTGGGAACCTAGTGCTTTCAGCTTCAGGTCATCAGAGTGGCCTGGCCATGTGATCACTGGGAGATTTCAACCAGGCTTAGCAAATCCAATAAGATGCTTTTGTCTTCAGTTGGTACATCTACATGCAAATATTTTTTCAAGTTAATTAATATGAAACAATAAGTACCATTAATAATTTCTGTTTAAACTTTGAGGTTTTTGAAAAAAATTAAAGAATAAAACATGAATGAACCATTTAAGTGTCTATTCTCTGGTAAAGGAAGATTGGCAGGTTGTTTTGTTGTTGTTGTTTCTTTGTTTTTTAAAGTTCTTTTGAATCCTGGTTAAGCAATTAGATTATACATTTTTGGTGGGGATAAAGATAAAGATACTACTGATAATTTTGAATAAATGACATATTTATGTGAGTTAGAATTTTAAAGTTACAAAATGGTCCTGTAGGGAAAAGCCACCATTCTATTCTTTCCTCTAGAGGCATTGGGTGTTTTGACCTTCTTGTGTAATTCCCCCTTTTAATATTTTAGTTACTTATCTGCAAGGAGAGAGAGAGAGAGAGAGAGACAGAGAGACAGAGAGACAGAGAGACAGACAGACAGAGAAAGAGTCAGAGAGAGAATGGGCACACCAGGGCCCCTTGGCTGCTGCATACAAACTCCAGAGGCATGCGCCCCTTTGAGCATCTGGTGTTACATGGGTACTGGGGAGAATCAAACTCGGGTCATTAGTTAGGTTTTATAGGCAAGCGCCTTAACCACTGGACCATCTCTCAAGCCCAATTTTTCCCTCTTTAAAACATTGATACAGTGGTACGCATAGCTTTGATCTTTATTTAATGGTCTATATTAGGTTATTATTTCATAGCAATATTTTGAAATCTTTTTCACCCCACCACCCAAAGACTCTCTAGTGTTCTGTTTTATGGCTTGACCATAGTTCTGTTAGACAGAGGGGCCTTGCCTTGCTTCTTGGTTACTACTATGTTTTGTGGCAGCTCTATCAAGAGAGCTGTCTTTGTGTGGGGGGGGTGGAAATGTTTTGTATTTGCCCTGTCCTCTACGGTAGCCACAAGCTTGGTATGGCTCTTGAGCATTTGACATATGTGACCATGGAACTGAAATTTTATTAAGTAAATTCAGATAATCAGACTAGTTGGATGACAGGGTTGTAACCAGTTGTGATTCCAGTGGAACTTGAATTAGGTTGTTTATTTTGCTGAGAAGAATAAGTTTGTAGTATTGGAGGGGAGGCAGTTTGGGATATCAATAATTAAATTAATTTAACAAATTGATCAAGTTGGAATGCTTTTTTATATTAGCATTATGATTATTTCCAACTGTAATGTTTTAAAGCCATTGATGTTGACATATATCTATGGCATGTAGTGATAGCAAAGCTTTCAGTCCTTTTGGTAACGGGTGAAATTAGTAGCACTCCAACTTTATTTATAGGACTTGGTCAGACAGTTACCCAAGTGCCAGAAATGCCTACAAATAACTTTGACCTTCCCTAATAAAATGTCAAGGGATAAAATGTTCCATACTAGAAGATCTCACTTGTATCTATCTGATACATATAAAATGCTTTTTACTGGAGACATCTATAACCAGTAAACAAATGACTGGGTAGAGTTCTTGCTAGCTGTCAGGAAGAAAACAGCGTAGCAATAGAGAACCAAGGGTCTTAGGGGACGGAGCTCCAACCAGGCAGAGTATTCTGGAGAGTTTTATTTGAGGGATTGATGGTTTAGCTGAGACCTGAAAGAGGAGTCTGCCTTGCAAAGAAAGGTGAATGAAGAGGAATTTTAAGGTGAAGGAATAAAGGAACCGGGGAGAGAGGGATAGATCTGTTGTAGGTCAGGGACTGGCATAAGATTAGTGTATGCAGAGCAGTGACAGAGATGGTAATGGTATGAAATGAGGTTGCAGGGTTAGGCACCTAGCAGATCACAGAGGAGTATTAGAGAAAATTCAGTGTATAGTATTCAGTATAGAAGTAGGAGAGTCATAGGATCTGGCCCTGCTTTTTAAAATCTCTGTAGATACTGTGCGATGAATGTTTAGAATGGGAGCAACAACAGAATGGTGGGAAGTATTGTGATGTCCAGCAGAGATAACATAATAGTAGCTTGGGTTAAGGAGTGGCTGTGGGGATCAAAAGTAATCAGATACACAGGATTTGCTGTAGGTTGAATTTGAGGGGTGAAGGGTAGAGGAAGGGTCCTTGGCTTTCATAATTGCCGGGTAGTACCATTCACTGAGGGTAGGGAGTGCCAGGGCTATTTCAGATTTCAGAGGAGATGCTAGTGGAGAATTAAGGACCCAGTCCTGGGTTTTTGTGTTTGACACATATGAGAGGCAGCGAAGCAGCTGTACTGGAGAGTGGAAGGAGGTCGAGGGGCATGGTAGGCCTCAATAATTGTTAGCCACAGTTCAGAGGGAAGAGAGTGACCTAGGAAGAGCGCCAAAGAATACTTTCTTTTTTAGAGATTTGTTGAGGGAGAAGCCAAAAAAGATGCTGAGGAATGGTCATTGTTACATGAAAACAAAATCTTAGAAAAACCAGGTTGTAACACCTTAGAAACTAGAAGAAGAGATTATTTTAAGAAGGCTGTCAATTGTGTTAACTCCTGCTAAGAAGCCAGTTGATCAGTTGAGGATTTCAAAGTGTCCATTGGATTATGGAAGAAGTAGACCTAAGTTGATTGAATGGTGTGGAGGGCTTGGAAACTGATCAAATGGGGAGAAGAAAGAAAAGGAGAGGAGACAGATCTAGGCAAGCTCTTTGATTTCACTGTGAAGCGGTGAGCAGGGAGATGGTGGATAGCTGAATTGAGGTAAGGGGTTAAGGAAAAATGAACATTTATGCTTAATCTTTTCATTTTACTCTACCAGAGTAAAAATGCTGCAGTGAACTTCCACCCAAGCTTGGAGGAATGTTCTCAGGTGGGCCAGTTGACCGGGGAGTCGCTGAGCCACAGGCTGTCCATATTTTTAGAATTTATAAGACATTGCTAGCCTGTCTTCCAAAGTAGTTGTATTAATTTATACTTTGCCCATCAGTGTTTGAAAGCTGAAGGGAGGTTTTCAGAAGATGAGACAGGTGTCTGTTTTCATGTGAAAACAATAAGGGCCTATCTTATCTTACCAAGATGGAGGGAAGGTGCAGTGAGGTGATGGGTGGCCACTGCTGGTGCTATTGAAATCAGCAAGCAATAGGAGTAGTTATATCTCTCCATTGCAGAGCTCCCGTTCCTTGCTTGCTGCTTGCTATGTGAGGCCAGTGCTTTCTCTAGCCAGCTTCTGAGACTATGTGCTTGAGAGATCTTGATCCTGTCCTCTGGAGTAGGGCCTAAGAGTCTTTATATACAAGAAGCTTCCAATTGATGAGAATGCTGTAGTATTGGTCAGGGCACATTTTGAATGTCTGACTTCTATCAAGAGAACTGCCCTCTGAGAATTTCTGTTATTTTCAGCAGAGAGGAAATGAGGTAAAAAGAGACTCACTCTTTTCAGCTTTCATTAAAGGTTGACTTCAGCTGGATCTCATATATGCCCCATTCTCCCAGCTTGCATTGCTGTAGAGGCTGTACTGTCTTTCCCATCATAAGGTACAAGAAATGCAATCTAAGATGTGCCACAGATTCCTTTTCTTTTTAAATTTTAGAGTCTGATTACTCAGATATATTTTTTAAAGAAGCTATGCTGGTTCTCCAGATGTACACAGTTTTCTCCACCAGCCCTTCACAAAGAAACAGAGAAACTTATAAAAACCCAGTTGCCCTTTGAAGATTTTGAAAACCTAAAATGTGACCCACCAGACTTGTCACAGTATAAAATCCATCGCTTTGAGAAGCAGAGTAGGAAGAGGTAGTGGCAGCATCAATATTGTTGTCCCAGATTATCTGCCTTTTCTGTCAGTCAAGCTTGTCAAAGACTTCCTCTCGGGCTTTCTTTCCCTAGAACAATTCCTCCTCCAGTGCTCAAACTGACTCATTCACTCCTCTGAACTAATACAGATGCTGATACATTTTGCAGAACTGTCTGAGAAAATGTCCTGGCAGGATGGCCTGGCATATGTGTGCATCTTAATGTGTGTGTAAGATTTTCCAGAGTAGCTGCTTACTGTGGAATCACTAGACTTTTTTGTTTCTGTTTCTTTCATGGCTTCACATAGACTCTAAGCATGTGACCACTAAACTGTGTTCCAGCCTTTTTGTCTCGTAACATGAATCCTACAAACCATAGACCTTAGGTTTTCTTATTTTGAGTTTGATGATTGGAAATACTTTTATTTTTCTCTTAACCTCTTTGTTTCTTTTGTTTTAAAGTAGAAAAATGTGGGCATATATGAACACAAACCAGAAAGATTCCTTTAGCTTCCAGTGGTGTTTTATGTATGTGTTCATGGTTGTGAAGGAAATAACAGTTTGATTGCTGACAGTTCACCCAATTTAAATACTACAAGCAGGAAAGGATTATATACACTTAAAGTAGAATATTTTTCATGTGCTTTTGAAGAAGTTTCTAAATGGTAAATAGTAATTTGAAAGATAATTTTCAGAGTTTTTGTGACACACTTTCCTACTTCCATTTTGAGCATTTCTTTTCTCTTGCTTTGCTGTAGATATGTCTGTATTTTATCTTTCCCCACTCTCAATTAGAAGACAACCTTATCATTGTTTATTGATACTACTGTTAGTGATTGTTAGAAACTAGAGTCTTTAAAGAGTTTGAGAAGGCTGCAATCTCAAGCCAGGCCTGAGCTGGGGGTGTATCCAAATTGGTAGAATGTTTACCTAGCACATATGAAACCCTGGGTTGATCCCCAGCACCGCATAAATAAAACTCCATGTGGTGGCACATGCCAGCACTTTGAAAGTGTAGGCAAGAGTTTAACACAAGCCTGGGTTGCATAAGACCCTGTCCAAAAAAAAAAAAAAGAAGAAGAAGAAAAAGATTACAAAAACCTAGTGGTCTCTTACAGAGTTTGAAAACATAAAATGTGACCCACCAGACGTGTCACAGTATAAAATCCATCGCTTTGAGAAGTAGAGTAGGAAGAGGTAGAGGTAATGGCAGCATCGATATTGTCCCAGATTATATGCCTTTTCTGTCAGAGTCCAGCTTGTTAAATGCAGAAAGGAAGGAAGGAAGGAAGGAAGGAGGGAGGGAGGGAGGGAGGGAGGGAAGGACGGAGGGAGGAAGAGTGTGATGGCTTGTGTGTACTCCAGCTGCGGCAGGAGGATTGATGTTAGTTCAAGGGTAGCCTGGGCTATACAGTGAGACAACAGTTCTTAGTATGACGTTAATGTGTTTATTTCTAATAGAGGAGAGGCAGAATTGGTGATTTCATGCTTAGTGCTATGAGAAAGGAAATTGCACGTATCAGTTGAAGTAACAGTTCATAGAAAAATTAAGATTAGTTTTTCTATTTTTTAACTTAAAAAATAGCCTATTTTAGTGTTTTTTTTTTTTTTTTTTTTTTTTTTGCCTATTTCAGTTTTAAGCTTGGGTGTTCTATTCTGCTTTTGTATAGGACATGAGGTGATCCTGTCCTCAGAGGAAGCAGGCAGGTTCTATGGAAAGAAGAGAAGAAGTTCGTCAAGGCTAAAAATCTGGGTCCCACACCTCTAGTTAGAACGGAGAGTGGTCTGAGGGTAACAAAAGTTGGAAGCTGCAGAGGTGCACATTGAGGGTAGAAGAAAAGTGACTTTTACCTATAGAGAAAAGGAAACAATTTGAGCAGGTCCCTGAAGCCAGATCATCACAGTAACAAGTGCTAGAGGTCACCTGCCCTGCTTGTGAGACCTTCCTACCTTGCTTGGAGATTTTATGAGCCGGAACTGTTTCAGTGTGTCAAAGGGGAACCAGAACCCTGAGCAGCTGGAAGGTTCTAGACCTTTTCTGTTTTTAATTTAGTTTTAGTTTTTTTTTAATGAGTTAAGGGAATAGAATATTCCTTAAAACAATAACACTATGAGTTTGTTTGGTCAGAAATAAATGAACTTAGGCTGGATCTTGGTCTGCTCTGAAGGATGTGGAAGGGAGATAAGATAGGCATGGGAATACCTGAAGCAGGAACTGTTGGGGGGGGGATTAATGCTGTGTTACAAACTCAGGCCTAAGAGAGAAAGGCATTAAAGCAAGGGTGGGGTTTAAAAAGAAAAGGATCTTATGTAGCCCTGGCTGGCCTGGAACTTGATATATATCCCCGAATCACCTCCAACTCAGGAACCCTTCTTGTTCTGTCTCCCAAGTGCTGGGATCATAGGTGTAGGCCACAACATCCAGCTCTAGAGTGGGCTTTTGGGTTTGAACATAGAGAAGTTGGTCAGGAAAGACTGTGGGCATGGCTTATGGTTTTATGAATAAAAATCACCAGAGAAGGTAATTTGATAATTCTTGTTCACCAGTGTCTATAAAGCATTCCAGATAGAAGGCACATTCTAAATGTTAGAACTTTTTTGATTGAGGAAAGAGAAGCCTACAAAGGTTCAAAACTTTCCCTAGGCCACAATGGTAGTAATTGTAGATGCAGAATTCATACCCAGGCCTTGTACCCTACCCTGTCCAGTGCCTGCTATCGGCCCAAGATCCACTTGATTCTAAACCTCTTGTTAGTTGTCCCTTCTGAAGTAAGGTGCTGTTGTTGACTAGAACAGAAGTAATTTAAAAGAAAAAAGATGAAGTTGATTTAATTGTATATCTAAGTTTTGGGGTATTTTAAAAGCGTGTACAGTATAAAGAAGTAGGGGCACCAAGCTGATACTGTGGGAAGGGACCGTAGAATTTGAGCCGATTCTGTCTGCTGGGCTTCTACCAGGGGACCAGAAGACTCAGGGCTGAGGGCAAGCCTGGTGCATTTGCCTTGATCTTCAAGGACAATTTCTTGATTACTTCATTAATGTTTAAAGAACACATTTTAAACTAATTTATGTCTAGCACTGGAAACTGATGCTGGTGGTTTTGTTACCAGCCCCACCTATGCCTGTCTTTTGCAATAATCTTTGTGAGTGGTGATTGTGTTTCTAGAAGTAGAATGACAGATTCCCTGAGGCAAATATAGAGAGTGAGAAAGCAAGTGCCTTACACTCCAGTTAGACACTCGGGGCTGGGAACTCCCAGGGGGGGGGAGAGGGAAGGGGAGGGAAGAGAGAGAACAAACCGTCAGCTGGAGAGGAGGGAAGAGGGGGGAGGAGACTGGTCGGGGGTTTTTTTTTGGAGGGGGGTAGGATTTTTTTTTAACTTAAGTGACTGGGGGGGCTCTCCCCACCTCATCCCTTGACCCCATTCGGCTCTCTGAAGTGCCAGTTGCTTGAGCAGCCCGGTCTGACATGATGTACCTCTGGGTGAGTACAGAGTGCTGTGGGCAAGGGCTTGTACTTATAAGGAATGGAAAGCTGTGGGGTTCTGCTCCTGCACAAATGGCCTTTCTCACTGAGCACAGATCTCCACATCCCTTCCTTGTACAGGTGTTAGGTTCTTAAGACCTAGCAGGAATCGTGACTTGGGGTTTTGTTTGTTTATAAATGTTGTTTATTTCCTTAGTGTTAGGCTCTGAGGGCTGAGCTCCCAGAGCACTGCTATTAATCCCTTGAGCTTGGTAGATTTGGAGAAATCCTGTGGGTAGCTGAGGTGAGCTTGTAGCTTCAGGAGTGGTAGTCTTCCTTTGGGCCAGGACACACTTGTATTACATGTTGAGAGACTGACTTTGATAATCAAACCATGTCTTTAAATCTGGAGAACCAATAGATGGCATGATCCTTAATTAGGAATAATCTTTTTATCTGACAAAACTTTTGTTGTCCTTCACAATGGTCTTGTGAAGCAGGTTACTGTTATTATTAAAGCTGTATGAGGGAAGTAATTAAGTCAAAGGGAGTGGCTTGCCCCTAGTAGAAACCAGACCTATGGCAGTGGCAACTAGGATAGTAATATCCAGACATCACAAAGCTGCTTCTTATTCTTAACACAATAGAACTTAATATGTACCTTACTGTTTTTAATTCACTATTAACTGTGGCGTTGTGATTTGGGATGGAGGGAAACATTCTAGGATTGGAAAAGTTTATGAATTATGAAATGTGATAACAAAGGAGATTTATACAGACCCCACCTGTTTTATTGTAAAAATATTAACATTTGTTACTCGTAAAGATGGCGGCATCTGTCTTGAGCAGACAGCTGTTGTGTGTTGCCAAGGGAACCTATTCAGTGTGATGCCCATGGCTACTGACCAGCTTTTGAAAGTTTCACTTTGGCCTTTGCTCTTCAGCCCAGATGTCTGAAATTACAGGAGCCTATTTGGCTCAGGCAGTCTATATTTGTAAATATCAGAAGGCAAAATTTTAATAGTTTGTGGAGATGGAGCTTGGTTACTGAGGGTGTGTGTGTGTTGGGAGTGGCTTCTTTTCTTGCTTCTCCCTATTTGAATACGACCTTGAAGTGTAATTTCCTCCCCTCTATTGATTTATTGTTGTAGTACTGTATTTATGGGAACTCAGAGGACTTCACTGATGCACTAATGTACATTAAGTAGTTTTCACCTGTCTGGTATGGGGCTTGATCTGCACTCTTCTCCATGCAGATGGCTACTCTTATCTTTTGATTTGTTTGGAAAAGGGTTTACAAAAGGAAGTCAATTTAATTAATCTAATTTCTACTCACTTAGGCTTGATGAAACAGACAGCGACTGTCTCCTTTGTATGTCTCTTATAGTTATTTGTCTTAGTCCTTTTTATTTATTAGCCTCAGAGCAGAGCTTTCCAACCAGTTGCTACATGCTGGATTGAATGAGATACAGTTGTGTCAAGATAATTATCCCTAGAACCTTTGGAACTGTGTGTGTGTGTGTACTCCCTCTGTGCTATAAAATGCCACTTTCTCTATGTGCCCAGACACTTGAATGAAAAGCTCTAGTGGCATTGTTTGCAGAAGAAAAGCTTGCTCTCTCCTTAGTATTGTCAGTCTAGCCCATGAAGTCTAGAGGAGTCCTGTGGAGAGAAGAAAGTGATCTGGGTGAGAGGCCTGTGGAGCTGCATGAGGAAAACATACTGGACCAGAAACGAGATATCAGGGCTCTATTCAGTTTAGCCAAGACCATTCTAGGCAAGCTAGAATTAGTCCATGGGACTTGAGACAATCATTGAATGGTTCTGAGCTTCCGTTTCTATCCCCATAAGATAATGGGATTGACCTCAAGTTCTCCTTATTCTGAAATTATGAGAGTTTTTAAAAAATATTTTATTTATTCATTTTTAAGCAGAGACACACAGGGAGGAAGAGAGAGGGGGGGGGAGAGAGAGAATGCATCAGGGCCACCACCTTGTGGGTCTGGCTTACATGGGTCCTGGGGAATTGAACCTGGGGCCTTAGGCACTGGAGGCAAGTGCCTTATCTGCTGAGCCATCTCTCCAGCCCAAGAGAGATTTTTAAGATGTAGAGTTTTTAGGCAGGTATAATAAGTCTCTGTGAACATAGAAACTGGGAAGCATCTAGCATGTATGTTGTTTATGTTGTTCGTTTTTAGTTTGGTATCAGTAACAAGTCAATGGCACTGCTGCTGAGTTCCCTGGAGAAACTCTGAGCTGGGTTCAGAATCGGAACCTTGGGGTGGTGTGGACACTTTCAGCTCCTACAAGGGCTGCAGCTGTGCAGGCAGGGACAGGTAGACGCAGAGCTGCCTTGTACAAGCTCCGCGTTTGCTCTTGCTCATCTTTCCTTTTGAGTCACCCTCCTTTTTGCTGAGTATGGCAGTGCAAGAGGGTATAAGTCTGTTTAGAATGGGTGTTAGAAACCTCTCTAAATCCCACCTGTGCCCTTCTCAGTTCTGTAGCAGAGGGAGCTCTCATTAAGATTCATCTTTTGGAGGGCACTCAGAACTATTGAGCATTTATTATGTCATTTTTTTTTCTCCGTTTCCTCCTCATCGTCCAAAACAATGAAGATGAGGCAAAAAAGTCAGATGTGATTCCTATATTGAACAAACATGCTTGCTTGACGATTATGCAATTTATATATCCAGTAAACAAATCTACATTTATTCCCAGAAGACAGAGCACACTCTCCTAGTCTATACTGATCTTAGCTAGGCTGGCACCAGACTCTCTCCCTCATATGCTGTATGGATGAACTAGATCTCATTTTGAACTGTTGTTTCTCATAGTTCGATTTTGTCTTAATAGGTCAGTTCAACCAATGGTTAATGAGTAGAGCCAGCTGTTATAAATACAAAGATGATTAAAGCCATCATGTACGTTTAAAGAATTTATAACATTGTATTAGAACATACATGAACACAGCAATGATATTTGTATGATGCTAGTCAATTAAGAAAGTGCTTTTATATGATCTGTTATTTCTTCCCACAACACTGCTAAAGGGTATTGTGATCCTATTAATTGTACAAGGGTGGAAAGAAAAGAGCCTGAAAGAGTGACAACTAGTTAGGTCTAGAGCTAGAAGTTCAGTCTCACATTTCTTAAAGTTTGGCTTTTGTTTCTTTCACATTATCTGTGGGTAGAAAGCCAATATTTTTTACTTGTTTTAAATTGTCAATTGATCAACAATATATGTTAGGCATATATTCCACATGATCTTAAAGACATCTTAAAGACAACTGGAGTGAGTTCCCCTCATCTTACAGATGAGAAAGCAAAAACTTCGATAGCTCACTCATATTGTAGTGCTGCAAGTTGGCAGTGAGGGCTTGAGTCTGAACACTTATCTCAGTGCCCCCAACCTTCTCCTACTACCCTGTGCTTTCCAGGAGTTACCATCACCAACCACTCAGCACAACATAGAAGAGCGAAGGAGTGCATTCTGTTTCCATCACTATTAACAACTTGAGCCATGCTACTTGAGTGCATATACTTTGAGTTTTCAGGTTGTGGGAAGAATAGGATTGTGCTTGGGAAAATGTATTGACCATTTTAGGATGAAGTGACTGACCTATGGCTTCACCATAAAACTTGAACTGTGGGTTTTGGTCTCATCTGTCTCCTGTATTCACATTAGTTTTCTCTTTATGATAGGATTAACAGGTTACTAATATAATCTTTCTGAAAGTGGTAAAAAGTTATTTTGTGCTAACTAATGTAAGGTAATAAAATAGTACTTTTAAAGTTCAGGTTATAGACAGGTTTATCTTTTAGTACCTACTCTTAAAAAAATATCCCTCTTGCTATTCTAAGTGGTCTGCATGATTAGAAAACTAGACAATAATAAATCAAGTTATTACAAAATGCAGAAACAGTTCAGTGCCGATAACACTGAAAGCAGATAATATAAAGGGTATGTGGCAGTGAAAAACCATGAGAAGATTTTAAGCAGGATTAGGAGTAGGGTGAAGTGGAGTTTTACAATTAGGATTAGGAGTAGGGTGAAATGTGTGGTTTATAATGAGGTTTGTTTTTTTTTTTAAGCTATCTGTATGGATTAGAGAAGAGTCAAAGCAGAAGTGAGATGGTTGTGGGAAGCAGTCTCAGGGACATGCTGGCAGGAGGTAGAACTGTGAAGAGATGTTCAGAGGTAAGATGGATAGAATGTGTCACGACTTGGAAGAGGGCCAATTTTTGGAGCAGGGAAGATGAAGGGAATTATTGGTTTGAGTTTTTGATTTGATATTTTGGGGTAATTTAGAGATGTTTAGAGAGGAAGTATATGTGGAAAGCTGTCTACCCAGGTCTGGAAGAACAAGAAAAGCCAGAATACAGAAATCAAGGTTAAGAGACTCACAAGATTGTGGGTTTAGCAGCATGGTGGTCACTGGTAACTTTAGCGAGTGTTATTTTGGGGGAACAATTCCGACAGAATTTGTGTGGAATAAACTCAGATGAGGAATTCTCAGTGGAGACAAGGAAAGGAAATGGAGATAGAAGTAGAGAGTGTAAATGGATATTGGGAAACTTTGACTCTGGAGTAATATAGAGGGTTGCTAGATATGAGAAGATTTGTTTAAATTTTTTTTTAATAAGAGATTTAGGGCTAGAAAATGTTACTCAATGGTAAGGGCCCTGGGTTCAGTCTCTAGCACTGAAGTGAAGTACAAGAGACTTGATCATGATTTTAAAAAGTCAGTTGAGGGATAGAGAGATGGCTCAGCAGTTAAGGCGCTTGCCTGCAAAGACTAAAGATTCATGTTTGATTCCTCATTACCCACATAAGTCCGAATGCACACACAGTGGCACATGCATCTGGAGTACATTTGCAGTAACTAAACATCCCTCCCTCTCTCCCTCTTTCTCTCTTTGTCTGCTTGCAAATAAATAAAAATATTTTAAAAGTCAGTTGAGTGTATCCATTTCAGTAGGAGAGGTAAAATATATCAGAGCATTAAAGGAACAGTTGTTTTTATGCTTTGAGAAGCTAGGCTTGGCTTTAGGAAGGGAGGAGGCAGAACAGGTAGAGAGCAGAAAAGGCAGGAGTCCAAAGGGGTCTTTACAGAGTAGAAGAGGGACAAATGGGTGTGAAAGGGTTGAAAGGAATGGACACTGATTTTCCAGAATCATCTAGGTTGGCGAAACAGTATTTATGTATAGAGAACCTTGCAGAATTCCCCATGGCTTGTATGCATGGGCTGAATGGAACAGTGGCAAGTGAGAATTTAAAAATTATTGGTTTGAAGTATGTCTGGCATGGTATATGATGTGTGTATTGTGCATGCATGTGTGTGCATATGTGTATGTACTTTGTGCATGTGTGTGGAGACCAGATAATGTCAGGTGTCCTCTTTTCTCTCATTTACCTGTTCCCTTGAGACGGTCTCTCTCACTCAACCCAGAGCTGCTGTTTTGAATAGGCCCCAGTGTTTTTCAAATTGTCCCTACTCCCACTGCCATGCAGGACTGGGGTTACAGATGTATGTGGTCACCCCTAGCTGTTTACGAAGATATTGGGAATCAAATCTGGAACAGTCTCAGGCCCTCTGACTTGATTATGTAAAGAACTTTTTAGACAGTTTAGGCTGGGCATGTGGGTATATTCTGTAATCCCAGCATTTGGGGGATGGGGCAGGAGGGTTGAAGTTCCAGGACAGCCTGTGCCATATGTATAGCAAGACCTTGTCTCAAGAAAGCAAAAATCAAACCAAGAGTGTATATTCTAGTAAGCTATAAAAATAATGTATATTCCAATAAGCTATAAAAATGTTTTTCTGTGTATGTTTTCTCTCTTCTGTTCTAAGGAAACAATTGGTCTATCCCAGTTCCTCAAACCCAGAGTTGAGTAATTTGGATTCCTCTGGCATCTCAGCATACATCTAAGTCTGCTTGTTTGGTTCCAGCATCCAGTAATGGATTTAAGCAAGATGAAGCATTTTGTATATTATAAAACAAATGGCTTCCATTATTATTGCAGAATTTATACTTTGGAAAGTTTGGCTTAGTACATAATTGAAAAGCTCAGAAAGCCTGGTGTGGTTGCTCATACCTATAATCCCAGTAATTGGGAGACTGAGGCCGAAGGCCAGCTCAGGCAACAGACAAAACAAATAAAAAAACAAAACAAAAAAAGCTTAGGAAAACCAGTTATTATATTAATCATATGAGTTCTTATATTGATGATAAGACTCGAGCAGTTGCTGCATATTTGTTGAAGTAACTGTGGAAGAGGAGGCAGTGAACCAGAGTCCTTTCCTGTAGGTTTGTTTCTTTTAAACTGGCAAGAGGAAAAAAAAACTGTAAACATATTAGTAAGATAATTTCAGGAACTCCTAAGTTCTGGGGACAAGGTAACATGACCCTGAATAGTTTTGCTGTAGTGAACAAGGTGTGAAGGAAAGTCACTCCTGGACTGTGGGAAGAAAGCATTCAAGTAGGAGTGCAGAGGCCTCTGGTAGGAATGATATCAGACAGAAAGGGTAGCATGCCTGGAGTGTAGAGAACAGAAGGTAGGTGACAGACTGGAGAGCCAGGCAAGGCCACTTCCTTCCCTGTGGGAAAGATAGGAAACGTGTTCAGGATAAAGTGGAATAGTGTTGGGAGAGTGGTTTCTTTAGGAAGAGGGAGAAGGGAGAGCAGACAGAGGCTGTTGCCGTGAGGCTTTGAGTGGAAGACAGCTTGCTACCAAACAAGCAGGCTTGGGTGTATGCTAAGGAAAGAGAAGAATTCAAATTACTCATCTTTGGACTTGAGGATTTAGAATAAATAGGGCATTTTCTTAGAACAGAAGAGAGAAGCATACACAAAAGAGTTTATATGATTTGAACTTGTTATGTTTGAGATATCTACTAGATATCTAAGTAAGCGGGTCTAGTGGCCACTTGATATCAATCTGGAGCTCAGAGGAGAGAGATGACTTGTGGTATAAGGTTGACATTCATCAGTTTAAAGCCTGGGGATTATGTGTAATAGAGATCAAAGCCCTGAGTCATTTCAGTGGAGCTCTGAAGGTCACTGAGAAGCATTGGGTGGGGTTGGAGGAAAACTAGGCAGGTTTGTTTGGGAGAAGAAAGTGTTGCTAGGTTTGGATAATTTAAGACCAGATAATTAGCACTGGACTTGGTAGGATATTGGTGATTGGTAACAGCTCTTTCACTTAGAATGGGACTAAAAAGCCAACTGAAATGGACTGTGTTATTAATTGGTAGGTAAAGGTTTTGTGACAAGAAGTATTGTTGTGGAACAGAGCACAGATTGTGGGCGTACAGATGCACAAAGTTGCCCATGTGTCTAGAGTTTATTTGCAGTGGCAGGGGACCCTGGCACTCCCATTCTCATTCATTCACCACCACCCCCAATAAATAAAATACTGAAAACAAAGAATGGGCCAGTAACTGCCAGGGAACATAGGCCAGAGAGGCTATTTAAAAACCAGGTGTTCATAGTGCTGAGAAAAAAAACAACAGTCGAGTGTTCAGCACTGGGACATCTCTGTCACACTTCCCGAGGCTCAGGGTCTATTGCCATCGAAGTGGTGGAAAGATTGTAAGAGCCAAAGGAAGGGTAGGACTGCTTACAGTGCAGTCTTTCAGACACAAAATGGTCTTGATATTCATGACTTCTCAGTGCCAGATAATACCTATACATAATGGGCAAAAGATGATGACACTAAAACAAAACAGAGACTAATTGAGAAGGGGAAGAGATATGGGAGAGGATGGTGTTTGGTGGATGGTTGAGGGGAAGAGATGGAAAAAATATACTAGATGCTAAAAACATTAGAAACCAAACCTAGGAGGCCGGTGTTGTTCAGTGTGGACATTGAAGTCCCCAAAATAAGACTAATGATGGAGATAAAGAGAGGACTAAGGGTGGGAGAGATGGATCAGCAGTTAAGGTGCTGCTTGCCTGCAAAGCCTAACGACTCGGGTTCAATTACCCAGTACCCACATAAAGTCAGATACATTAAGTGACACTCCATGCAGCTGGAGTTCATTTGTAGCAGCTGGAGGCCTTGGTCTGCCGATTCTGTTTTCTATCTCTCTTTGCTTCCAAATAAATTAATTAAATAAATAATTTTTTTTTTTTTAAGAGAGGGCTAAACTAGGAGGTTAGCAAGTGGGACCTGTTTTAAAGGATCTATGTTTGGCTGAAAGAAGAGGGTGATTGGAAGCTGCGCTGGGAAGAGGAATGATGCTTGCTCCTGCTGGGTGTATGGACAGCTTTTACTGCAGAAGCATCTGTGTTCTCAGGGGCAATCTGGTTCTGTTTACAGCAAAAAAGTAAGAGACACCATAGAAAAGACGGTGGTTTATAGGGGTGTCTGCTGAGGATAGTCCATATCCAGGGTTTAGGAGGACAAGGAAGTGCAGGAAATAAGACCAGAACAACAGGTATATGAAGGTGTACCAAGTGAGCCATCCTAAAGGCTTAGACTTCCCATGATGATAGAGGTCAGTGAGGAGGCCTGTGATTCCAGCACTCATAGCTCTGGGGCAGAAGGGTTGTAAGTTTGAGACTAGTGTGGGGAATAGGGCAAGACACTTGTCTCCAAATAAATAAATATAATTTTTAAAAAGAAAAGAAAAAAATAGAAGCCATAGTGCTTCAACTAGCTTCAACTAGCCTAGTGGCTCACTTCAAATGAATAGAATATGAGAAAAGTGAATTTGTTTCCAAGAGATAGCTTTGATCTTGAAAGATTGCCTTCTCTAGTTCTTCTTAGGAAGGAGCATGTTGTAAGTAACCCTATGGCAAGGCTTACATGGCCAAGACCTGATGATTAAGGCCAACAGCCAGGTGAGTGAGCTGTGGATTCTTGGCTGTTGAGCCTTGATGACTGTCCACATGTGGATGGCAGCCTTGTGTGTCAGAGGCACCTCATTAACCCAGCTGGGTGGTGTTGCTGTAAGCTGCTGTGTGTGAGTGGGTTTTGTTACGTAGAAGTACATAGCTACAGACTTTGGCACCAAGAGTGTGGTGCTTTATAGCACGAGCCTAAAATATTGGAGTGACTTTGGGTCAGGGCAGGGCTGTGTGCTCTGAGGAGATTACTACTCAGCATCTTGAAAGCATCATTTGTAAATTGAAAGCTTTGAGGGAATTGTCATGGGGGTTGATAGGCAAGAAACTGGAGGGTTATGTAGTGACAGAGTTGTATTTGTGTGTGTGATGGACTGGGAAACCTAGCTAAGAAAATGTCTTTTCAACACACTGAAGATGCCCGAGTTTCTTTTTGCTGCTGATAGTAAAGGTGGTGGAGATGAAAAGGGTATGCCAGGGGAGGATTGGTAAATACACAAGGAGCCAGAATGTGATAGTTTTGAAATTTCTTAGCCTTTCTGGGTAGCATATGATGGTAAAATTAAGCCATGGGTTCTTAGCTAAAGTCTGCTCAAGGGCTCTGTCAGGAGAAGCTAGTCTAAAGATGTAGCCCAGTATATGACTGTAAAACCTTTTGACAAAGTTTCATAAAAATCAAAAGTAGTGCCTTGAGCTTCCTGTCACGTGAAAGACCTCTTAAACAAACAAGGGGTCTATAGTCATTTTAGCAGGAGTCCAAGGCAGAGAAGAGCTTATCTTGAAGATGTTTGTGGATATTGCTTTTGCCTCATGCTAAGAGATAACAGGACACCCGTGCAGCTGGGACAGAAAAGGGAAAAAGTTCAAAATTGAGAGGAAGGTATCAGGAAAGCCTCTTTCCCCAAGAGTCTTCCAAGAGAACTTCTTAGCTGTTAACACATGCCACCTTGCATGACAAAGGGACAGTGACTCAGAGATTAGAACCCAGAGCCTAGGCATCAGAGGTGAGAGTCTTGGAGAATTACTCTCCAGCCCTTAGACCTAGCCAAGGCACTTCGAACTTCCACTGAGCTGGACTGGGATCACGGGGGGGGGGGGGGGGGGACATGGATCCTTTTTTTCCCCCCCACATTTTCTGTCTCCTTTTTTTTTTTTAGCTTTTATTTTTTTAAATATATATTTATTGTCCATAATGAGTTACATTATTTAGTGGGAAAACCATGCGTTGTTATCCCGAATTTCCCAATTCCCCCCCTCCCCATCCCTGATCAGTAAAAATATGGAACGCTTCACGAATTTGAGTGTCATCCTTGCGCAGGGGCCATGCTAATCTTCTCTGTATCGTTCCAATTTTAGTATATGTGCTGCCGAAGCGAGCACTTTCTGTCTCCTTTTGAAGAGAGGTTCCAACATTTGATGATTCCTAGGAATTCTAGAAAACAGAAACTTAGAGGGCAAGTGAAAGGTGCTCTAATCACTGTCATCTAGGGCAGGCTGGCCAGAGAGCCACGTGTACTGTTAAATCACCCATGTTTTGTGACATTCATTTCCTACAGGTTTCAGAGCATGAGTGAGAAAGAAAGCAACAAGGAGCAGATGACCATCAGTGTCAGTCATCCTCCCATGCGTGTGGTGTAGCAGCTGCTGTTCCGTCTATGGCCTGGACAGCCCCTACCTGCCTCCCAGCTCTGCTGTCTGTTGAGCAGTTCTCACCTTTCATTAAGTTTTCTCTCTCTATTAAGTTCGTTATACTGTGTTTTTGACAGTGTAAAAGTAATAATACTGTTTTTTTGCTAGCAACTGCTGAGTTCCTTTTCATTTAAAGCAAAACCCGAGTCAGGTTGTTCACACTTGCTCACACTAGTCCTTTCACCTGCAGCCAGGGTCCTTCTGCCACCGTGCCCTGAAATGGCTCCTGTCAGGATTGCCAGGAGCTGGCATGCTACGACATCAGTTGGCCAGGTCTCGGTTCTACTCTTACCCGACCTGTCCATAGACTATCCTATTGCTGGTCATCCCTCCAGCAATGATATTCTTCCTTGGATACTCTGCAGGTTGTCCTCTTGCCTAGAAATTTATCCTTCCCAGTTTTAGATTGGATTAGAATAGTCTGAACCAAGTCCTTGGACCTCTTTCTTGATTTTGTTTTATTCCGTGGCTTCTCTTCTCATGGTTTTCACTCTCAGTTAAGCAAGAATAATAGTTAAAAAACATTTATCATCTGAGTCTAATGAATCCTTTATAATTATCTTCGTATTGTTTAGTTTTATGACTGGTTTAGAAATAAAAACAGAAGAATATTGAAGAGCAACTTTATTAGAAATAATAGAGCAGGCATGATGTTGCATGCTTGTAATCCTAACAGTTGGAAGCCAGAGGCAGTAGACTCATGCGTTCAGGGCCAACTTGGGCTATATAGCAAGATCCTGTCTGTATCTCCCCCCCCCCCCAAAAAAAAAGGTCATGAACTTTTTTTTAAATACTTTATTTATTTATTAGAGAGAGAGAGAGAGAGAGAGAGAGAGAGAGAGAGAGAGAGAGAGAGAGAGAGAGAATTGAACCCTGGGCCGTAGGCACTGGAGGCAAGTGCCTTAACGGCTGAGCCATCTCTCCAGCCCAGTCATGAACTTTTTTTCATGGGTATTTCATATATCACCTCTTCAGTGACTGCAAATTACATTTGAATATTGTTTGAGAGTTTTTAAATTTTGCTTTATATTTTTGTTGTTTTGAGGTGCTGAGCTGTAAGACTTTATATGTGCTAAGCAAGTACTCACACTCTACCATTGAGCTACATCCCATCACTTTTTTTTTAAGTCTGTTTCCACACTTCATGATTTCTTTTTTTCTCTATCAGTTTTCTTGGATTTATATTTGCAATTGAGAGATACTATATGTAGTAGAAAGTATCCATGATGCTGAGATGAATATCCAACCAAACACAGTTTATGGAAGGACCGGATTTATTTAAAGCTTACAGAATCCACGGGAAGTTTTGTTAATGGTGAAAAAAGTTAGCTGCCATTCATAAATCCAAGCAGAGAAAGAAACCACCACCAGCCAGCAACACCAAAAAGCAGCAGGCATAAACCTGCAACAAGCAGGACTCCCGAGCTCATATTGCTCCCTACACCTTTGGCCTGGAATTCAGATCCACCCACAAACTCACCTTTGGGCTGAACCCCAGGATCTCCCCCCTCCCCCCAACACCCTTTCCAGCTAGTGAGCTGGATGCCCAAGTTACCAGCTTTAATAAAACACCTGAGTCTATGAGGGACTTACATGCAACCTGTCACACTATATATAGTTCAGTTATTAACAGAGATCCATGATTCTTTACTCATGAAATGAAGCATTTACTGCAGTAATATCAGTCATATTTACCAATTTCTCTCTCGTCCTTTAGTTTTGTATCACTACCAGGTCACTTTAAATTTCTTGAGGTTTTTGAGTTTAAAGAAGCAAAATATGTTTTAAAGTAAAAGTAAAGGAGGCAAGAGAGAACACAGGTAGGTCCTCATGGAGGAGGGATTTCAGAGCTGAAAGTTCTCAACCCCAGTGAGAGACAGGTTTTTATTGAATGAGGGAAGCCCTTCTGTCCAGAGTCCATGATTGGTAAGGTTAAACAAAGCCAAAGGTGCTGGTTGGTAATGGAAGCCTGTAATGGAAGCGTGCTGAGGAGGCAGAGACAAGAGGATCCCTGGTGTTCCTGGATCTGGCTGTTCTAGCCAGGCCAATGGGAGACCTTGTCTCAAAGGTAGTGGAGAGTGTCACTTCTGAGGATGACATTCCTAGTTACACTCTGGCCTCCACAATTATCTGCTCACTTATAGAAGGACGCACACGCACACGCACACGCACACGCACACGCACGTCCGTCAATCACAGCATAGAAGGAGTTGAGTTTTTTTGTTTAAGTAACTTTTGGGTTTTTTAAAATATTTTATTTATTTATTTTCAGAGAGAGAGAGAGAGAGAGTGAGTGAGAGAGGGAGGGAGGGAGGGAGGAGAGAGAAAGAAAGAAAGAAAACCAGGGCCACCACCTTGTGGGTCTGGCTTATGTGGGTCCTGGGGAATTGAACCGGGGGCCTCAGGCACTGGAGCCAAGTGCCTTAATCGCTGAGCCATCTCTCCAGCCCAACTTTTGGGTTTTTAAAAATACTTCTAGAAAGAATAAGTTCCTCAAGGCCGGAGGCCAGTAGGCTCTCATGGTGTATATGGAAGGCCCAATTCTGTCTCAATACTAGACTCTCAAATGCATACTGATAGGCCTAACTGCTACTTGGAAGCTTACAGCTAACTGTCCGCTTGGCATTTTCCTATGTAATAGTTACCTTAGACCTACTACCATAGCTAAAGCTGAGCTGGTCTTTACTTGCCTTTCCTCATGCATGCTCAGTCCATAGCTTTCTTAGACAGGACATCTTTCTGGTGCTTGGGGGTGGGGGAGAGACCCACCTTGTTTTTCTTATTCTGCTAGTCCTGCTAATTATAGCAACTTCCTTAGGTTCTAGCTTTCAGAAAGCCTCAATCTAAGCCTTTTTCATAGCCCTAACTGTATGTACCCTGTTTCAGTGGACCATCCTCCCCTGCCTGGATTATTTTGTTCATGACTCCTTCTTGGTCTCCTGCAGTTGAATAATTCATTCTGATCACAGCATCTCAAGCAGTTCTTTTAAAATGTAAAGCTGATTATGCTCAAAATCTGTTGATGTGTGTTACTCAGAGGAAAAGCCACAGTCCCAACAAGGGACTGGTCAGGCTGACTCCTAGGTACAGAGGCCTTTCATCTCCTCTTCCACTCCTCTTCTCCAGCTGCTTTGGCAGATCTGCCTTCCTTTGTGTTTCTTCTGTCTGGTGTGAGGTACCAGGCCCTCATGTCTTCTTTCCTTAGTGCCTTCAAATATTTCTCAAATGTGACCCTTTCAGTAAGGCATTTAAAGTCATTCCATTTTAATTTCTCTAAAACACTTAATCATTTTCTAGGCATTGTAAAACAAAGCCGCTCCCCCCCCCCCATGCCTGCCTGCGTGCCTCTGGTGCCTTTGTCTCTGAGTCTGATCTTATGGAGAATTTTTGTTTGCTTGTTTTTAGAGGGTCACCATGAATTTGAGGTCACTCTGAGACCACATAATGAATTCTAGGTTAGCCTGGGCTAGAGTGAGACTCTACCTGGAAAAACAGAAACAAAACCAAACAAACAAAAAAAGATCTAGCAAGAAGGAAGCAACTTGGAGAAGCCATGATGAGTAGCAGTGTTCTACTAAGTAGAGAGGGAAAGGAGGAAATGGGCATCGGTGTGTTCTTAGAGCTGTGAGCTCTGCCTCCCAAGTGCTGCGATTAAAGGTGTGTGCCCCCACACTGCCTCTTCAGAGATTTTGTCTGGTTTGTTTATTGGTGTCTGGAATTATGACTGATGTTCATTAAGCATTTGTCAAATGGATGCTAAATACCTGAGACTTCCTATTTGTTACCTTTTCTTCAACCAGGACTACCAGTAGCTCTAGGAAGCTGAACCCAGTGGAACACTCTTTGTAGTTGTCACTTTGTTTACCAGGGACAAGACTCCTTGTGTGTGAGGGGCTAGTGCTTTAGTGGCTCAAGTTTTGGGAGCAGACAGTTCTGATGTACTCTGTCTGAACGGCATGGGGCAAATTATTGTGCTATCATCTATAAAGTTGTAACAAAAACAGCATTAATGACAGACGTTATTCTGGAATAAGCTGTGGGAGCAGTTCCTGGCACATAGTAAGTGTTCGCTGATGCACAGTTGCAGTTGTTACTGCAGTAGGCCCACACCAGCTGTTCTGGGTCAGCTGCATTCCTTCAGGGTCTCCTTCTTACCACCTGTTTTCTTCCCTCCATCTCCGAGCCTTTCCTCCATCTCTCTTTATACTTCCAGCGTCCCTTTTGGTGTCCATATTCTTAGCCTTTTTCCTCCTCCTTTTAAGCAGGCATTTATTAAGGACTCCGGTTCCCTTCCCCATTCTGTTCTGAATCTTGCTGTTTGTTCCCTTTTCCTTGTGTCCATCCTATTGTTGCATAAAATTTCATATAAAATGAAAATTTACCTTTCTTATGGTTGATTGCCTAGAGTTAAGTTTACATTATGGAAAATGAAAATGTTGCAGATGTTGGAACAAACTCAAAAACTTATTTTTACAAACTAGAAAAAATAAAATAAACCCCCAAATCAAAACCCACGTTTTACCAGTCATTAATAATTTTGCAAGTTTTCCTGTTCCTTTCTCCCTGTTTCTTCTTTCTTAGCCAATGATTTTGCCTTCTACAAACCAACATGCTTAATGAAGAAATAATCTCCTATGTACTCTATTGACATTTTTAGAACTCGCTGCTATTTTAACTATCCTATTTTCAGTTCATATAGTTTAGGTACATCACCAGTTTAGTGAACTCAATTTTTTTCTTTCTTACTAGGTTTATAGGTTCTTGTAGGCCATTGTAGAAACCCACCCACTACTTATAAATCTCTTCATGACTGGATGTATGTGTGTGTCCTTTACTGAGCCAAGTGATCAGAGTTCTAAACAACTGAAGTAAAAATATATTTTTAGAATATGACTCATTTTGCAAAATTTAGACAGATTATATAA
>PVHP010004636.1:0-70097 GCA_004024765.1 Zapus hudsonius | reverse complement strand
CTTCTCGCTAAAGACAGTAACCTACTGAGAATAAAAGGGTGGAAAACAATATTCCAGGCATGTGGGAAAAATAAAAAAGCAGGTGTGGCTACTCTAATATCTGACAAAATAGACTTTAAGCCAACAGCAATAAAAAAAAGACGATGATGGCCACTTTCTACTCATCAAGGGAACAATAGAGCAAGAAGACATCACTATAATAAATATGTATGCACCAAATGCAAGGGCCCCCCAGTTCATTAAACAGAAATTACTCAAAAGCAAAGCAGATATAGATGCCAACACCATCATAGTAGGAGACTTTAACACTCCACTGTCATCCCTAGACAGATCGTATAAACAACAGACAAGCAGGGAAATCAAGCTGCTAAATGGCACAATTGACACACTAGGGATATCAGACATCTACAGAACTTTTCACCCCAAGGACACTGATTACACATTCTTCTCAGCAGCCCATGGAACTTTTTCCAAAATTGACCATATATTAGTCCATAAATCATCCCTCAGCAAATACAGAAAGATCAGCGTAATCCCTTGCATCATATCAGACCACAATGCATTAAACCTAGAAATTAATTTTGTATCTTGCCACTCTGCTGAAGGCATTGATCACCTTCCGGAGATTACTAATACTGTTTTTTGGGTCTGATATATATAAGATCATGTCATCTACAAAGAGGGATAGTTTGACTTCTTCCTTTCCGATTTTTATCCCTTTTATGCTATTCACCTGTCTTATTGCTTGGGCTCGAACTTCAAGCACAATGTTAAATAGCAGTGGTGAGAGTGGTCATACCTGTCTTGTTCCTGAGTTAAGCAGGAACTCCTTGAGTTGTTCCCCATTGAGGATGATTTGTGTTTTAGGAGATCTGTATATTGAGTTTATCATGTTGAGATATAGGCCATCTATGCCTATTCATTCTGGGGTTTTGAACATGAAGTGATATTGAATTTTTTCAAAAGCCTTCTCGGCATCAATTGAGATGACCGTATGGTTTTTGCAGTTGAGTTTGTTAATGTGGTGAATTATATTTATCAACTTGCATATGTTAAACAATCCCTGCATCCTTGGGATGAAGCCGACTTGGTCAGGGTGAATTACAGACTTGATGTGGGTTTGTATTCGGTTTGCTAGGACTTTGTTTAGGATTTTTGCATCCAAGTTCATCAGAATTATAGATCTGTAGTTTTCTTTTCTTGTTACATCCTTGCCTGGTTTGGAAATTAGGGTGATGGTAGCTTCCTAGAAGGAGTTTGGGAGCCTACCCTCTTTTTCTATGCCCCTGACTAGCTTCAAAAAGAGGGGTTTCAGGTCTATGTTGAAGGTTTGGTAGAATTCGGCTGACAAACCATCTGGACCTGGGCTTTTCCGTTTGGGGAGGTTCTTGATTACTGATTCAATCTTTGTGATTGTTATTGGGTTGTTTAAGATCTTTATCTGCTCTGGGCTGAGCTTTGGTAGATGGTAGGTATCCAGGAATTTAACCATTTCTTCCAGGTTCTCTAATTTTCTGGAGTAGAGGTTCTGTAAATATGACCTGGTGATACTTCTAATCTCTTCGGCATCTGTTGTGATCTCACCCTTGTCATTTTTTATTTTGTTAATTTGGGCCTTCTCTGTATTTTGTTTGATTAAATTGGCCAGGGGTTGTCAATCTTATTGACTTTTTCAAAGAACCAACTCTTTGATTTTTCTATTTTTTAAATTGTTTTATTTGTTTCCAAATCATTAATCTTTGCTCTGATCTTAATTATTTTCTTGCGTCTCGAGCTCCTAGGGTTGGATTTTTCCATCTGTTCTAATGACCTTAAGTGGGAGGATAGCTGATTGATTTGGGACTTCTATGTCTTTGTTATGAAGGCATTTAGTGCAATGAATTTCCCTCTTAGTACTGCCTTCATTGTGTCCCAAAGTTCTGAAAGGTTGTGGCCTCATTATCATTTGTTTCTAGGAAGTTCTGGATTTCCTGTCTGATTTCTTGTTTGACCCATGCATTTTTCAGGAGCAAGTTGTAGAGTCACCAATATCTGTTTAAATTTTTGGATTCTCTCCCTTTGTTAATTTCTAGCTTTAATGCACTGTGGTCTGATATGATGCAGGGGATTACACTGATCATCTTAAATTTGTTGAGGGATGATTTATGACCCAGTACATAGTCAATTTTGGAAAAGGTTCCATGTGGTGCTGAGAAGAATGTGTAATCTGTGTCCTTGGGATGGAATGTTCTATAAATGTCTGTCATCCCAAGATTGTCTATGGTGCTATTTAGCAGCTTTATTTCCCTGCTTGTCTTTTGTTTGGACGATCTGTCTAGTGATGACAGTGGAGTGTTAAAGTCTCCTACTATGATGGTTTTGGCATCTATATCTGCTTTGCTTTTGAGTAATTTATGCTTAATGAACTGAGGGGCCCTTGCATTTGGTGCATACATATTTACTATAGTGATGTCTTCTTGTTGTATTGTTCTCTTGAAGAGTAGGAAGTGGCCATCAATGTCCTTTTTATTGATTTCGGTTTAAAGTCTATTTTGTCAGATATTAGAGTAGCTACACCTACTTTTTTATTATTCCCACTTGTCTGGAAAATTGTTTTCCACCATTTTACTCTCAGGAGGTTACTGTCTTTAGTAATAAGGTGTATTTCTTGAAGGCAACAGATGGAAGGGTACATTTTCCTGATCCAACCTCTGTCTTTTTATAGGAGAGTTGAGTCCATTTTCCTTCAATGTTATAACTGTGAGATTTGCTTTAAACCCTGCCATGTTGGAGAGAATATGGAGGTTGGTATCTGAGCTGTTGTTGTTATCACTTTGGTGTTACCTTGCTTGTTCTCTGTTCCTTTCCTGAGGTCAGATGTTTGTCTCATCTACATGTGATATCTAGTGAAATATCTTCTGAAGGTTTGGCTTTGTGTTCAAGTAATTGTAGAGCTGGTTAATTTTATGGAATACTTTCATTTCTCCATCTATTATGATGGATAATTTTGCTGGCTACAGTAGTCTAGGTTGGAATCCGTACTTCTTTAGGCCTAGGATTGCTTTGTTCCAAGCTCTTCTGTCTTTTAAAGTTTCTATGGAGAAGTCTGAGGTGATTCTGATGGGTTTTCCTTTATTTGTGAGTTTCCTTTCTCTCGTTGCTCTAAGGACTCTCTCTTTATCCTCAGTGTTTGGCATTGTAACAAAGATATGTCTTGGGGTGTTCCTCCTTTGGTCCAATTTTTTGGGGGTCCTCTGTATCTCTTTTAGTTGTACAGGACAATCTCCTTGCCAAGTATGGAAAGTTTTCTTGAATAATTCTGTTGAAAATATTTTCTATGACCCTGGGCCTGGGGGGGGGCAGGGCAGGTGTGCTGGAGGCCGAAGGCCTGAGGCCAGGGGGAGGGGCTATGTAGGAGCTCCCAGTCCCAGTGGGCAGGCAAAAGAGAAAGAAAGTAAAAACAGAGTAAACAAGGAAACAGAGTAGCAAGGGTCTGGGGGGCGGGGCAGATGCGCTTGAGGTGGGGGGAGGGGCTATGTACAGTCCGCTGATGGAAAAAAATATAATAATAAAAATAATAATAATAATGAAATTAAAAGGAAAAAAAAGTTGAAAAGGAAAGACACGCAAGGGCCTGGGACGGACGGGAAAGACAGAGGGCGGGAGGGTCAGGGAAGAAACCCAAGGGAATCCGGTTGAGGCCAAAGGAAAGCCTCAGGCGGCTGTCAGGCTGAAGCCACTCAGGCAGGGCTTGCAGGCTTCTGAGAACTCACTGCCTCTGGCAAGTGCTGGTCCTCGATGGCAGCTTCCAGTCTTGAGGATGCTGTGCCTGGAGGTGTCTGGAGCTCAGAGCATGGCCGTAGCTTGTGTCCATGACCTGGATCCCCGCTGAAAACTCTGACCCTTGTTTCCCGAGGGACACGGCGTGTCTGCTAGTCATCCATCTTGAACCTCAAAATCCAGTCTGCACTATCATATCATTCACCATGAGACAAACGCTGATGTGATCATCACAAATATGATGCCCTTCTACCATGTTTCAGACAGGAAGGTGGGCTTTGAGGGAATTGTGACCATGGCAGCTCCTCCTGGGTTAGATCCTACTAACACTGGACATTTTCCATGTATCATGCTCCGCCTACCCAAACTAACACCGCCTCACATGGCTTTACATGAAATGGTTCCATTTGTTAAACTATCCCACATCAAAGTGATAGTTCTCTTCCGCCCAAGATTTATATCATGTGTGTCCATCTTGTGTATTTTCATCTTAAAGGGCTATTCCAAAACTCACCTGTTTAAAGTTCTACTCAATCTTTCATGACGGTGTGAAAATGTTATGCACTTTTTATGCCATGATATCAAATGCCCCACCACCTTTTCTCTCATTCATTCTGTTTGTCTTAGTAGTTAAACAAACCACAAATTCTAACTTCAGTTTTGAAATGTAGCAAATATGTCAGTGTTGGGAGTTATAACCAATGTCAGCAAAATAAGGAGAAATTCATTATTTCAGAGTGAAATTAATGGCTCATTAATCTGGCAAGATTACATGCCAAGTAAAATTCCACCAACTTGTATGCCAAACAGTTCTCAGAATTTTGTTGGGTAGATGTCTTTATCAGAATAATACAATAAAAACACTATATCTTTGTATTTTGTCTTTGACTCATTTTTAATCATAAAAACTTAAGATAAGTTACCTGACATCAATGGGATATATTCCAGAAAACATGTATCATCATAATTTTTTATTTTACAAATTAATCATGTTTCTCTTGCTAGGATGGCTGAGCTAAGACATTGCTCATGGAGAGACAGTAGCACTTTTACAGAATGACATTGTTATCCTCAATAAATATTTTAATGTTCTTTGTTCTCAGAATAAAAGTCTTTTTCCCACCATAATTCACCAACAAAAAGCAGTCTACCAAATTTACTCATGGTTTTAAAAGCATTTCTATGCATAAATAAAAGATAAATAGAAGTAAAATATATTATTGCTCTAGTATGTATCAGCATTGTCCCATAAGGGCTCATTTGTTGAAGAGTGGGCTCAGAGTGGTAAAATTATGCATAAGTGGAGATCAGTGGGAGGCTCCTAGTGTGTTAGGGGTGTGCTCTCAAAATTTGGGTTTTTGTCTCCTTCTCTCCTCTTGGCTCCCTCTTCATGAAGTCATTGTACTCTTACCATGGAACTGCAAGTAATGAATCCACCCAATTACAGATTGGAACCTTTAAAATCATGAATCCTAAAATAATGAATCCAAATCCAACTTTTTTTAACCATCTCAAGTATTTTGTTATAGTGTTGGAATGGGGACTAACCCAATTGGCTGAAGTATTATGATGACTCTGAATCCATCTCTCCTAAATGATTATTTTAGGTTGAAAATCACTGAATTCGTGGAAAAGATTTATGATACAGCATTAACAGCTCTCTACTAGTAAAAGTGAAGTTTTATCCTTGTGTACCAGCATTCAGAAGCTTAGGCTTCCTTTGTCTTACCAGAGGTGCAAAGCAGTATCATGACTTCTGGCAGATCAAATCCATGACTGCAGGCAGATCAACAGGATTTGAGACATGTAACCAACAATGATGTTGATCTTATTATAAAGATGTTAAAAATAAACAGTAAAATTGTATCTGAAATTGATGGCATACAATGTTAGATTTACTAAGTACCCTTGAGTGGCTTTTTTGTTATGATAATTTCTGTAAAGCAAAATTTATTTTCACATGTATCATAGATTGTCCTGTATTTGAGGGATTTAGTTTTTCTTTGTTGTTGATGCTGTTGTTGTCTTGTTTTGTTTTTTAGCTCCCTTACCTTTGAGGTAGTCTTTTAAAGTTTTTAGTTTATGTCCCACTCCATATACTGATTATGAAATCCAAAAATGAGTCCAAGTAGGATTTCCTCCTAGGTTAACATTTCTCAAATTAATGTTTAATGCATTTGGCAAATGGCAGAATAAAAAAAAAGTTAGATTTAACAGAACCTCCTTAAATCAAGAAACATTTGGACTAGGGAGATGGCTCAGCACATCAAATGCTTGCTGTACATGAGTCACTGAGCTTGGATACTCAGAAGTCATTGAGAAGCAGACATTTTAGTGTGTGTCTATGAGCTCAGCACCCTATGGTGAGGACACTCACTCAACACAATGTACATAGTATTTGACTCATAACAGAAATGTACATAGCATTTCTGAAAAAAAAATATTTGCTCACAAAAACCTTTAACACTATATACATTTGTATTTTGAAGAACACCCTATGGGAAAAGACAGTTAAGTAGTAATTTTTTTTTGTTTTATCTTGTTGCTTCCTATTATTCTAAACTTCTGGAAGTCTTTAGAGCGAAATGTTATTAAAGAAGTAAAATTTAAGGTAATAGAATCTAACTTTAGCATATTATTTCTATTCTATAATATGCAGTGCTAACACATTGGTGTCACATGTATTTGTTTGTGCTTTTAGCTGCTGTAATCTGATATGACCACTAGGAAAATGCTAGATTTTTTTGTCAATAACACAATCTCTGACAGTAAATTTATATGAAGGTTAGCTATTATTTCTCCTTAACTTTACCTCTACTCTTACAATGCAATAGGAGGGCATGTCAGCCAAACATACACATATGATCCACGGACAATTACAAGCAAAGCAAATGTATAACTGTGATTAATGAACAATAACAAACAGCTCCTGAAACTGTTCTGATACCTAAACCAGAGTACGTGTGGCCAGGGTTTCTACTGTCACCTTACATGACAAGCTTACCTGGAGTTGTTTAGCTGTCCTTGTAACTGGTCAGAAGAAAAGATACTCTCTGAAGTAGAGTAGACAGGTCAAATGAAGCTCTCCTCTACACAGATTTCTGCACTAAAATTTATACCAAATATTATTGGCATTAATATCTCAATGCTTTTCACATAAAATATCTTTTTTAAAAATTGCCTCAAAATGAATTTGAAGAGTTTCCCATTTTTTAAAAAAAATTAACTGTGTCAGAAAAATTATTACATAAACTTTTATATTAATACTTTAATATAAAATATATGTGTAATGATAGTACTTTTTAAGACCCCTAAACTCACAACCTTAAAGCAGTCTTAATACTCATCCACCACAACTCAGGGAACTATGTGGAAGAGGGGTCGGAAAGATTGTGAGAGCCATGGTGGGGGAGATTATCCAGAGGCATGGCCAGGAGAACCTGGCTGAATACTAGGCTATCCATGGTCCCCTGTCACAAGGACTGATCCAGACGACCCATGGAGGAGGTTATCCAGCGGAGTAGGGAGGGTAGGGCAGCGTGGAATTGGGGATAACAACTCTTTGTTTGCCCACTAAATATTGTAATTCATTATGGACAATAAAAATAAATAAATAAAATAATAATAAAATCAAAAAATTCCTTCTGTTTAAAATACAACTGTACTGTTAAACAGTGTTGTAGTTAACTTCTCTCTCATTGCTGCACAGAAAGAACCCAATCAAAAGTACACGTGAAGGAATAGGTTTATTTTGGCTTACAGAAAGAGAAGCTTCAAAGAGAAGTTCTATGATGGCAGGAAAAAGGTGTTCTGAGCAGAGGGTGGACATCACCTCTGCCACCTCACTGCAAACAGAGGCAGAAAGGTGTCCAAAAACTGGCAAAGGGAAGCTGACTATAATCCCATAAACCTGTCCCAATAACACACCTCCAACAAGGTTCCAATTCCAAAACTGCCATCAAGCATCTAGAATACATTAAGTTTAAGGCGGGGGGGGGGGGGACACACACCAAGCACAAACAGATGAAGGAAATTTTGTATAAAGAGTGTTCACGGGAAAATACCTCTTCCATCCACTAGTTCTGCATATGTTACAGAGGGTTAAAAGGTTGTTTTTCTACCAAATGATAAATCCTGGGTCTTCACACTTTTGAGAATTATTTTAATGCCACTCAGCAAATATCCCCCTTATCCTGAATGTCCCTCTACTGACATTCACCTCAAGCCTTAACTTTATAATTCGTAAGGTGCAATTCAGGGATACTTTAACATTTTTATGGTTTCATCATCAATAATATTAGTGTTCCTATAGCCTTTAAATATGACATCCAGATGAATTTTTAAAATGAAACATTTAAGAATATATATATATTTCAAAAATATATTCATTTACCTTCATCACCTTGAAATCACCTACTTATTTCCCATAGTTCTCACATAGTTTTAATCATATTTTTATTGTTGTCTACTTTGTCCGTTAAACTTTTGAGATTGCCTCTCACTGATCACTCTACCTCAAGTCAATAAGCTTGTTTATTTTTTTTCAGAGTTCCTGACAGGTATAGAGTTTCCCTCCAGCCTAGTAAGTGGCCAATAAAGAGTTTGAACCAACCAGAGGTGGTTGTTGATAGCTTTGGACATGGCCTGTGTTGAATTTCAAAACACATGATCATGTCACATGAATTGACCTTTCTAAGATAATGCATTATATTATACCACAGTTATGTGAAAAATTCTTTAGACAATCCGTGTTAATACTGAAATAATATTAGATTACTGTGATGAGTTACTATTTTTTCTCCTTACTCAAAATAACCTTCATTTTATGGAAGTATAACATTATCAAATGAGGGTTTTTTTCAATCTTTCCTCAGAAAACATCTTACTTGTCCACTCAAAAGATAAAAGAATCAAAGAGTTAAATCAGGTCCAATATTTAATGAATACATTTACTTCTACAACTTAATATAGTAAAGGTCACTGTGTAATTTATGCTGTACTTTTGATACTTCTTAGCTATTATACTAGCTTCAACTTGGATCTGTAACATAGAACAGGGAAGAATAGCCTAGATTTTAAGAATGGAAAATACTGATCCAATTTCAAAGTCCTCTTGATAGAGGAGAATTCACATCAGTAGAGGAAAAAAGCTATTGACAATCATTATTAATTTTAAATATTGGCATTTCATTATTAATTGTTAAACTAGCCACTGAAATGTTAAATATTGTCTTACATATGAATTCAATATAGCCAAACTAAGGAGAATAAGTGTGTAATCTAAATTCCAAGAGACATAAAAATAAGAAAAGATTATTCTTATTGAATTAAAATCCTCCCTCAAGGAAAGGAATATAGAAAGACTTGAGTATCAATTTTTTTGCTCAGAAAAAAATGACAAGGTAAAAAATAACTTGAAATTTGAAAGTCACTGGCTACATGCCAGTCTTATAAAGTGCAGTGTTCTGAAGGAGACTGGCAGACATCCCGGATCAATTAAGGAAGAAATCCTGCAAGATAGGCAAGGTATTCATCTTGGAAATCTTAAATTTAGATAATGCAGTTTCAGAGTGGGTAAATAGAAATGAAAAATGTATAGGAATGTGAAGGAAAATAGAGATATTGAGATTTTTTATGTTATAAGCAAATATTTTAATGTCTCATTCTATTAATCTGAGTCATAGCTACTGACTGATGGATCCATGACTTGTCAAAAGGTCAAACTGATGATCTCTACCCCAACCAATCCTAGATGATCAAGTCCAAAAGCCACTGCTCAGAATGTGTCAGTGAATGTCTTCTTAACTTGTACTTGACATTTATGTGCAGGATTCTAGACAACATGTGTGGTTGTACCTATCACACACACACACACACACACACACACACACACACACACACACACACACACACATATATATATATATATATATATATATATATATATATATATATATATATATATATGTAAGTATTGCCAGTATGAACATCAGTGTGTAGAATGAAGCCCAGAATGAATGGGCCACACCTGGCACCTGGCTTTGGATTGTATGGGCATGTGTTGTCTTCCTCATGCTGGGACATGGGGAGAAATAGGGCAGCACCTGAGTTCTGCTTTTACTTCTGCATTGCTATTGCTGTGAATATTCATGCGCATTTTATGTGCTGTGTGGGTGGATGCAGGTGAGAGTGTGGATGCATTGCATACTGTGAATACATGCACACACATGAAATGCCTGTTGTGATGGCACAGGCCTGTTGTCTTAGGAGACATGATGATCCCTAGGGCACATTAGCTAGTTTGTATAGGTGAATTGCTAAGCTCTGGGTTCAGTGAGAGAGCCTAACTGAAAAAGGTAAAGTGGAGATCCTCGTGGAATTAATCCCTGGCCTCCACCTTCATGCACAAGCTTGCACGATCACCATCACAACACACATGTATGCCCACGTACCTTCATACATATCAAATAGACCTGCAAGAAAGGACAAAATTTTGAAAGTAAAAGTAACTGTTAGGTTTGATGGAAAAGGAACATTTGAGCTCACGCTGTAGTTATTAAACTTAAAAATAGTTTTCTTATTGCTGTGACTAAAGATGGAGACAAATGTAACTTAAGGGAGGAAGGATGTTTTTTCTGTTTACAATTCTAGGGATGGGGAAGGCATCCTGGCCAGGTCATGAAACAGCTAGTCACATTCAATCTTTAGTCAGGAAGCAGAGAATGATAAATGCTGAATGCTTAGCTAGGTTTCTCCTTTTTATTCAGTCTGGGACCCCAGGTGATGGATTTCAGTGTCCACATACAAGGTAGGTCTTCCCACCTTAGTTAACCTAATCTAAAATCTCCCTACCGACATACTCAGAGAGCTGTTTCCTTAGTGATTCTTGACCTAAACAAATTGACAATGGATATCAACCATTGTCTATTTATTGTAGTTTATAGAAACCTTTTGTTTTTGTTTGTGTGTACCCAAATATTTTAACAAAATTGATTCACACTGTTTTTATTTGATAAGATTATACATGTAAGGACATAGTGATATTTATTTGTGAAGGCTTGATATAAATAAAAAATCATACTCAGGGTTTTGAGATAATTCAAACTTGAAGGTGATGTGGTAGAATCCTCCCATTTTATAGAAAGGGGCAGAAGTCCCATGAAAACTCATATTGAAGATGCTCAGGAGTATTATGAAGGGGCAGAAACCAGTGTACCATGTCAGCTGAGACCCAGTATGTGGAAGATGAGAAATGGGACCATCATCTTTGAATAAACCAATCATTAAATGATAGCTATTGTTAAGAGAATGGTTCTGCATGATTTCTAAGTTAAATCTTGATAGATGCTAAGGTTTTTGTTTGTTAAAAATTAGTCCTAGAGTCAACCACTTGCAGAATTGAGAAGGTTTTCAAAAGGCCAGGCTACTTTTCATTTCTTCTCTGCTTGGGCTTTTATGAGCAATGAAAGAAGCCAAGAATATTTTAAAATGTAACAGAAAACTTTATTCTTGGAGCCTGGTAATGCAAGGAAAAGAGCCCATGAAAAAGTATCACATCTTTCCCTGTCCTTTTGTCAAATCTTAGTACCAGAATATTTGTTTGGGATAAACACCATTTTACATGGACCTATTATAAGTAATTACTCCACTTATTTTCCTTAACAGTACAAGTAAATTTTACTTATATGAATATCACCGGTCAATGACTAAATACAGACTACCTGATTAAAATTAGTCTCATTAATAATATTTATAAATCTGACTTCATTGTGTTGGCTACTGACCGATAAGCATTTAGTATGTGATGGCTAATTCAATGTTGTGTTAAGTTAGCATGGGGTACATATAAAAAATAAAATGACAAAATCCTATCTTTAATCTTGTGTCAGATCTTTCTGACCCTTAATAAACTGTTATTAAAATCTATACTGTGTAAGTCACGCCTTCATTGCTATAATTGACCTACTTTGTAAAATGTAGTCATTAATATTAAAAACAAGATTCAGAACACTAGGTTAGACTTGTGAGCCCATTTCTTCTTCTTTTTTTTTTTTTTTTGCTTGATTGTTGCAGTTGGTTGCTAAAGTCAAAGACATGCTGACTATGTGAGAAGACTGGATACTAGCCTCAGCTAGATTATTTGACTCAAAATCAAAATGCCTTGGGAATCAAGAGTATTAATATCTTGGATAAAACTACTTTGACTGCTTTAAGCATAATATTTTATAGAAGAGATTGAGATAGATAATTTTAGAATTTTGATATGTGTCCTAATTACATATAAATCACTTGCACATTTTCTCATTTTTCCTATATCCTCAGGATTGGATTTAAGTACGAAATTTAATGATCATTTCCAACCACTTCTAGAAATAGTGCCTGGTATTTCAATAAGTCCCTACTCCTAGCCCATCCTTCCCTGTCCCTTCCTGTCATATTAACACAGGTGGATATTTACTTGTCATGGTATCTCTGTTTTTATTATACTGTAATCATCAAAGAATTAAGAATCTTGTGTCTTTTGTTCACTATTTATTTCTCAAGATTTTTAAAAATTTATTTGTTAATAATTAGATATATAGGATGAACAAGTCTTATGATTCCCCCATTAAACTCCTCCCTGTCCCAATCCTCAAGATTTTTAAAGAATGGGGGAAAATGAAAAAAGATACATCTTAATGAATATTTCTTGAATAAATAAATGAATAAATGCAAATCAGTATTCTATTATTTTCCATCATGACTTTCTCAGGGCTTGATTATATTATGAACCAAATTGATTACATCTTTTTCAGCATGTTTTCAAACCTTTATGATCATATCCCAAAGATACATTTTTATATTGCTGTGTGTGAGCACCTAAAACAATATTCATAAAATAATATTATCTTTAATGAAACCTGATGATGAAATTTCTGAGCTACTCTATTGCATTTTATTCACTTTAAAATGCTGGGATTGAAATTGATTTCATGACCCACAAACCTGCATTTTGCACAATCCTGTTTTAGACCACAATGTCATATGATGCAAACCACATTAAATTTTGAATGTGCTGAAGAACATATGTATAGTCCTCAGTGTTGGATGCTATAATAAGCTGGAAAGTCTATATTTTCACAAACTTCTGCCTCCCTCAGAAACTAACGGAATGGATTTGTCTTACAGGAACTGGAAGGCCTAAAGAGTTTGGGAGAGCAGTCCAGAAAATATGTCAATTTGGATTTGGATTCAGCTACAAACAAGACAACATGTAAAATTATTTCATCTAATTTCCCCAACAGCCCTAAAACTAAGAATTGCTCCCCTTGTTTTGTAAGTCAAGGAGGAGGCTAGGGTCTGGAGAGATGGTTCAGTGGTTAAGGCAGTTACCTGTAGTGCCCTTGTAAACACCAGATGCACAAAGTGGTGCATGCATGCATCTGGAGTGTGTTTGCAGCAGCTAAAAGCCCTGGGAGCCCATTCTCTCTCTCTCTCTCTCTCTCTCTCTCTCTCTCTCTCTCTCTCTCTCTCTCTCTCTCTCTCTCTCTCTCCTTGGATATTAATTAATTAGTGAATTAATTAAAAGAAAAGAACTGAGTCTAAAGATGCCCGTGACACAGGTAGTGAGCAGTCTTGACTAGCCCCTCTTCCAGATGCTTCCTAACTTGGGGTGTGGGGGATGACTGATACCATGTTACAGAAGAAAGTTTCTGGAACGCAGAGGTGGCTCCTCTGCAAAGATCAGTTTCCAGCCACTGAGAGAAGGGAGACTCCTAAGACCCCCTCCCCCTCCTCACCATGTGCCTGGCAGGCAAGCACTCTAACCTTCCCTCCCAGCTCCTCTCTCCTGATCTACTGAGAAGCCAATGGAGCCCACCGTGTCACACAGCTTCTCCTCTGACTCCTAATTCTCCTAGGGCCTAGGAGAATTCTCTTTCATTTTTGAAAACTTTTTATTGACAGTTTCTATAAAATATAAACACTATACCATGATCATAATCCCCTCACACCACCCTCCCTTTCCTCCCTCCCCAAAACTCCCCTCCATGGAATCCTTCTTCCTTTCAATTAGCTTCTCTTCTATTTTGATGTCATCATTATTTCCTCCTCCTATGCAGGTCATGTGCAGCATCAGCTCCTGTGAGGCCATGAATATTAAGGGCATTTTTTTTCAACTGCTCAAACAGTGAAATTAATGACTAGGTAGATCCTGTATTGCTTCTAGTACAACGCACACTCCAAACTCCAGAACTTCTCCCCCAATCTCACCATCACCAAGGACAGAGTGGTGGCCGGTGTCACCATGAAGAAGTGGGACAGTAGACCTCTCCCCCATCCTCCTGGCCACCACGTGTCCAGCATCTGGCATAAAACCCAGTGCCAAGGGGAGAGCCAGGTTCACCGCCAAACCCCGGGCATGCTCTGTGGCAGAGCGGGCCTGGCCGGGCCTGCGATCCCCTCCCAGCGGCGCCGCCCCCCACCCACCCCAGCCCACGTCAACCTGTTGTCCGTCCCCTCCCCAGCGATCCGCGCTGCGCTGCGCTGCGCCGCGAGGAAGTACGGCTCCGGCGGCGCCGGGAAAGTTCAGGAAGGTGAGCCCAGACTGGCAGGGCGGCTGCGGTCCTCGGCCAACTCTCCGGGGGTTCTTTTCTTGGAACGACGCGGTCCCCGGTTGGCTGATCCCAAATGCACCGGCTCGTCTTCGTCTACGTTCTCGTGTGCGCAAACTTTTGCAGCTACCGGGACACTTGGGCAACTCCGCAGAGCGCATCCATCAAGGCTGTGCGCAACGCCAACCTCAGGCGAGACGGTAAGGCGAGACCGCGTCTGCTCTGTCTGCGCTCTCCATTCTCCATCCCCTCCGAGGGGGTGCATCGTGCGTGGAAGCTCCTGCTGAACGCCTGGGTTCGGGAGGGGTTCCCCAGCCCGTCCCGGGGTGAGACAGCCCACTCCCCATGCTTCCAGCGTGGGGGGCGTGCAGGAGGGCATGGGATGATCAGGTGGCTCTCCTGCACCCTAGAAGAGGCGCTTTGCCTGTCCAGTAGTGTTTGATTCAGGATACCTCATTCTGGAGTTGGAGAAAGTTGCAGGCTGCGCCACCCTTTGGACAGGCTAACCCTGACTTTTGGACAGGAAACTAGCCGAGAAGGGCATTTGCACTAGGTAGACACCCAGTGGCCTTCGGTGGGTGACCTATTTTTATTTATTGTTAGTGGGAAGAGGAGGAATGGCATGTTGTTATCTGCAGCAGAGCGACAACTTATTTATCTATTGGTTTATAGGGGAAACAGATGCTGTCTTTTCTGTCCCTTAAGTGACTTTCCCATTGAAAGCTCCCATTGGAGTTCAGTGTGTCTCAGAAACTTAAGGGTCTCTGAAACCAGGCTCAGGGATTTCTTCTTTCCAACACTTTGCAAGGAACAGAGCTTCTAAAAGAGATGTCCTAAGCAAGGTCCCAAGCAGACACGTTTGTTTTCCTCTACTGTGGGGGACTCCTGGGTTACCGGGTCCCAGAAATGTTAGACAGAGTCTATTTACTTTGGGGGCCATCATCAACATCTGAAGTTGGTTTATTCTTCAAGAGTCAGCTGCAGCTCAAGTTCCCTGAGTTTCACAGCTGTTTCCATGTACCTGAATGGACCCACGGGTTTGGGGTTTTCTGTGTTTTCTCTACATCAGTCTCATTCTCTCTTGCTTGGATAAAATGCCATACACACCCAAGGAAACCACCCAGCTATTTTTAATGGCTTCCTCGTCTGATCTGGCAACATTTGACTGTTTGTAAATTCATAGTAACCATCTTATTATTTTATCGGTGTCTTTCTTAGTATGCCCTTAATTTAGACTTCGCTGGACTTGGAGAGGAAAACTCTTTGCAATGTTTTCTGATGACAAGTGGACTAGATTGCAGTGTGTTCAAGCTATCTGAAGTGGTAGATGTGTGTCTGGGGAATTCACAGTCTCTGTACTTTAGAACTGTTTTTAGGTCAAATATTGCAGCAGTGCAGTTTTCGGTAACTCTCCATCTTAATAAAAACACAAATGCTTGTTAATCGGCTTCAAAGAAAATACCAAACTTTTATAGTGTGTTTTGCAGTATAATGTTTCCAGTCATCACATTTCTTCTCCACACTGATTTTTTTTTAGTATTGTGAATGTTTTTACTTTATTTCTCCCTTAAACTGCAGAGAGTAAAATGCCACTTGTGATTTGCATGACTTCATAGCCATAATTTTGTAATCCTTAGCCTCTCAAGGCTCAGTTACAAGTAGTCAAGGACAGAAAATGAAAAGCACTAGAGATTCTGACAACAACTAAGTCATACAGCTTAGAAAGTTTGCCCCAGGTTTTCTTTCTTCCTTTTTTATTTTATTTTGTTTTATTTGGGTTTTTTGAGAGGGTGAGGGAGCACCTTCATTTTCAGAACTCTGTAAAGCTGTCTAATCTGTATAGGGAATACTTTATTACAACTGTGGCAATGGTTGGATTTCGTTTTCATATTTTAACCAAAAACTGGTTTGTAGTCACCCCTATATTGCTACACATACGCACACTTAGATTACTTCAAATTGCTCAATATTGTTCTCTACAATATTATTCATTATGAGAGATAATGAAAAAGAAGAAAAACATACAAACAAAATCATTTTGTATAGAAAAATAACATCCGTAATGGGTTGTTTGGGCAATTTTCAGATAGAAGCTCTCCCTTGCATTCTTTAAGAATGCCAGTTATGCTCTCAAGGGAGCAGGGTTGAGTGGTAGGGAGTGAAAATGGTTTGTGTTTCTCCACAGGGCCAGCATCCAGAAACACACAGGTCAGCATGTCTGTATTAAAATGTCATAGAGAAGGAAGGTAATCCTAGGGGAACAATGTTTTAAACAGTTCTTTGAAGAGATGTTGGTGGTATGAGAGGAAAAACTCCCCTCAGACAGGGTAGGCCATCAGAGTTTGTTTTGTGTATCTTCCAACCTCCCTTAACCCAGTGCCCCCACCCTTCCACCCCCTGGAATCTGTCCGTCCCTTACCCCCCCAGTGCCCCCCTCCTTCTACCCCTTGGATGCTGTCTCTCCCTTACCCCAGTGCCCCCACCCTTCCCCCTCTTGGATTCTGTCCCTCCATGAGCGTGTCCAGTATCTCCTCCTCTCATCTTTCCCCACTTTCCCTCTTTCCAAAGTTTATTCTAGCTTCTTGTCAATATCTCTGATGTTTACTACAACTTATAACCAAATCAAACTATTCCATGTTAGGAACCATTTACAAGAGAACGTTTGTTCCTCTTTCTGAGCCTGCATACACTTGCTTGGCATGGCTTTTTTCCAAGTCCATCCACTTTCCTAAAAATTTTATTATTTTTCTTTTTTACTGCTGATTAGAATTCCATTGTATATATGTAGCACATCTTCATTATCCATTCACAAGCTGATGGACATCTGGGCCAATTCCAGTTTCTAGCTATTGTGAAGAGAGTAACAAGCATGGCTGAGTAATTATGGCTCTAACAAAGAGTAGAATCTTTAGGGTCTATGTCTAGGGATGGCATAGCTGAATCAAACTGTAGATAGATGGCTAGATTTTTGAGACACCTACTTCTATACTGATTTCCAAGTGACTGTAGAACTTTGCACTCCACCAACAGTAGATAAGGATTTCTCTTTCCCCACTCCTTTGCCAGAATTTGTTTTCTTTTGATCTTTTTAAATCATTTATTTGCAAGGAAAGAGAGAGAATTCAAATAGGTGTTCCAGGGACTCTTGTTCCTGCAATGACCTACATATGCTTGTACTACATTGTGCATCTCGCTTTCCATGGGTACTAGGGAATCAAACCCAGGACGTCAGGCTTTCAAGCAAGTACCTTTAACCACTGAACCATCTCTCCAGACCATTGTTTAATTTTTATAATGATGGCCATTCTGATCTGAGTGAGAAAGTAGTTTTAATTTGTATTTTTTCTAATAACCAAAAATTTTGAACAATTTTTTAGACATTTATTGGCCACTTTGTCTCCTCATTTGATAACAATCTGTTCACTTTCCTGCCCCATTTTTGAGTAGGTGGATTATGTTTTTTTTTCCTATATTGCTTAGTTTTTGGAGTTCTTTGTATTGTCTCAATATCAAAATTCTGTCAAATGTATAGCTGGAGAAGATTATCTTCCATTCAATAGAATATCTATTGATGGTGGGTTTAGCTGTACAATATCTTTTTTTTGTTGTTTCATGATATCCTTATGGTACAGTGTTTGTCGAATTTTGTGGGCTGCTTAGTTCCAATAAAGCTCATTTTTAATTTGCTGTGCACTTTGCTGTGCACAGATAACAGGGAAAGGATACAAAAAAGATTAGGTTTGTAAATGATAGTTTTATTCTTGTATTCAAGGAAGTTAGCCTTTCAAGAAGTTCTTTTATTGAAAAATTTATTTATTTATGTGCAAAAAGACAGAGAAAGAGAGAAGAGGGAAGGAGAGAGAGAGAGAGAGAGAGAGAGAGAGAGAGAGAGAGAGAGAGAGAGAGAGAGAGAGCGCTTACCTGAGCTCACCAGAGCCTCTTGCAACTGCAAACAAACTCAACTCCAGTCATTTGCACCACTTTGTGCATCTGGCTTTTTGCAGGTACTGAGGAATTGAACTCTGGCTGTCAGGTTTTGCAATTAAGCACCTTTAATCACTGAGACATCTCCCCAGCTCAGTCTTCCAGAATTTTCTATCACACTGCTCTTTTTCTAACATGACATCTCCAGAGAATTTCCATCTACTGAACAGCCAAAGATGGCTCAATGGAGGAGGGGGATGAATCTAATCTCTAGCAAGAAAAAAGTTTCTGGAGCTAAAGAACATTAAATTCCAATATTTCATTTATTTAATTGAATATTTTACTTCCTTAAATCATATTTATTATTATGCTTACGCAAACTGACTGAATTTGATACCTATTTCTGCCTCTGAGAGACAGAGAAAATCTAATTTAGCAATCCATGTACACTTTTTAATGCCTGAACAATTGGTGATTTGGAATAATAACTGGTCACAACAGGTGTTGTTCTGAGTGTGAATCAAGAAGTACAAGGGTAACAATTAAATGACACTATCTCTAACATTAAAATCTAATAGATGGAACTTCCTTCCTAAGGGTCTAAGATAACAGATGCACTCTTCAATTTCCTGACCTGTTGTAGTTTTCCAGAGAGCACAGGTATTGGCTGTTAAACAACAATCCTACATTTAGTTCTGTTTGGATAATATGCCAGTAAATGAATTGTCTATTACAATGTCATTAGTTAGGGAGAAACCTACAGTTTTAGTAATTGTTCTGTCTTGGATTTTAAAATAGTGTGAGGAGGCCTGAGTCTTAAATTATGGACATCGTATTGGCATCTTGACAGCAGGACATCGACTTAGCAAAGATCAGCGATTAAAAGAGATGCCAACAAAACAGAGGAGAGTATAAACAGATTACTTTTTTAAAGTGTCTGAAAGCTATAATCCAGATAAATGTCTAAATCTTATGATCTCTATTCAGATCCTTTATTCAATTCTAAGAGTATTTTGTTGTTTGTTTCTGTGTAGTATGTGCTTGTATGTATGTGTGTTTTCATGAGTATGTATATAGGTGTGTATGGGGCTGTGGGGATCAGAGGTTGACTCCAGGTGTCTTCCTCAATTGTTCCCTACTTTATTTCCTGGAGACTAGATCATTTGAACCCAGAGCTTACACATTCTGATAGTCTAGCTAGCTAGCATGCCCTGGGGAATCCCCCGTGTCTGCCTTCAGAGTGGAACACCACACCCACCTGGCATTTACAGGAGTGCTTTGGTCCTCATGCTAGCTGAGCAAATACTTTATCCACTGAGCCATTTCCCAGTCCTCTCTCAAAGTATTAAAGACTCAAAATCATATAGAGTGTCATGAGTGTCATACTTTAAATACAATATGACTTCGACTTAATTACAATCATGGGTAAGAATACTCAATTGAGAGTCTTTTGGAGGAAGGAATAACCAGGCATCTGGGTGCAGTGCAGTAGGGGGATGCTATGTGCTCAGTTACAGTAAGGACCATTGTGAAGTTATTGAATGTCAGTGATTTTTGTCTACAGGATTTTCCCTTTCAGTGACTAAAAGTAAAACCACATTGTTCCTGAACAATAGGGCCAAACAATGAACAGCACCCGAGAGTTTCTGCTCTCTTCTGACCTGCTAGAAGCCTAAGCACACTATCATTTAAGACTCTGGGCACTTGTGGCCTCAGAGCCCTGTCATTGTCATTCTGAGAGTCTGGAAGGATATGAGTATGTCTGTCTTTGTCCTTGAGAGCTGAGTCATAATGCAAATCACCTTCCTCCTGAAATTACCTTTGAATTCTTCATTCTAATGATGTGATTGGTATAAAGAAGCATTTTGTAAATACCACCATAAAATCTTTCATTTTTATTAAGATAGGAAGGTCTTTTGAGTAGGCTGTTTGTAACTCGTGGACACATTTTAACCTTATATTACTAAACATTGACTAAGGATTCAGAAGGTTAGGATGAAAATGAGTTAGAGGTCACACAGTGCTGCACTTGATCTCCACTATCTTCCAAAGTTAGAAGCAACACAAACAATTCTGTGTTCTTAATTCTTCTGCTGAGCTGTGATGTGACTATTATGTCATAATTATTTCTTGCTTTCCTAATAACTTGCCACACTGTGTGCTAGATGCTTAGCTGTTTAGCAGAATAATGAATGAGGCATAAATGTTTCCTGCTATGCTGAAACCTACAGTCTAATGGACAATAGAGACAAATAGGTAGTCAGCCCCAAATACTGCACTTGACTTTCTGATAGTGCCACGATTCCAGACCTGCCTCTGAGGTCAGAGCACAGGGATCAAGGATGCTGAGCACGTGTTTCTTCAGGTTGTCCATCCTCTCTGTATCTGTGTTCTCTTTCACATGGTGTGTTTGAGATCTTCATACATTTACACAAATGAATGGTAGGGTAGGTGGTTTCATGGAGGAAGTGTGCTGAGGTGTGGGACTTCACAAGGACTTGGTAGATTCAGAAAGGCTTTCTGAAGGATGTAGCATCTAAAATGATGCATGAGAAATGATTAAGATTTAGGAAGTTGGGCTCAGTGAAGAAGGAATACAGAGACTCAGGATGGAAGAGCAGCCTTACCAAGATTTGGAGCTGAGAATTCAGCTGAGCAATTGTCCGCTAGTGAAGGGTATGGGGAGTAAAATGAGGGAGCTTGGCTTTGAGGCTGAAGGTGCTGGGAACCCACTGAGAGGTTTTGTTGGGAGAGAGTCATGGCTGCTTTGTGTTTAAATACCAAGCATTAGTGTTTCTGGGGATTGACCCACGCTGGTGCCCTGCTGGGCTTCTGCCTCCCTCAATACCTACTACTTGTGAAACATGTACAAAGACTGAGTAATTTCATTTTTTCTATGCTGAAAAACAAGAGAGCTTTCAAGTTCAAAATTTACAAACACTAGTGTCCGCTGCCTTATGATATTCCTTATAAGCCTTTGCTCAAAAATCCTGTCACTCAGCATGACAGATACTATCTCCTTAACTCTTCCTAAAGACTGAACAAGGGAATATAAAAAGGAAATGAACTTGAATAGTGTTTGACAACATTTTAATTCATTTCAAGTATCTGCATTTCTGAATTAATGGAATTTAAAAGGGAACATTTATTTACATAAACTTTTGTAGGAAGCAAAAAGCAACAAGGGGATCATATTTAATAAGAAACAGAATAACATCCAAGACAAATGGTGTAGTAATAATGTTCTGTCTCCCTATACAGTATTTCAGGACCAAATGTAAGCCATAAATAAAGGAACAGGCCCAAGAGTACACCTAAAAGAAGAAATATTTTCTTCTGAAGATTTTTTTTCTAAAATAAGATTGAAACATTTTTTTTGTTTGTTTCTTACAAACTTTGGTGATGTGTGTCATAATATATGATTTTTCCTCTCTTCTTCCTAGTATGCTGACATCTCTATATTAGCTTCAGTTCTGTGCTTTCTTGTGATGTGTGGAGTGTGCTATTTGGTGACTTTTGTTTGCATAGGAGGGGAGAAGTCTAGGGAAGCACCATACAACAGCCATGTAACCTCCTTTCATCATAGGAGTGATCTATTCTCAGCTTTCAGGTTTTTCATTCATGTACTGTTTTGTAGTATGTGTGTATGAAGAGTTTTAGATGCACCATTTTCCTATGGAAGCAAGCCAAATATGATCTAAATCTTTTTTATATTACAATTTATTTTAAAGGTATTTATTTCATTGTTTTTCATTGATAAAATGTGTACATATTCATCATGTACAATATATTTTGGAACATGTATTCTTTGTGAAATGGCTAAATCAGCCCATTAGGACATGTGTCACCTCTTGTACATTCTTATTAGCAGAAAAACTTAAAATCTTCTCTCTTGTAAACATTCAATAGAATGTATTGTTGATAACAATAGCCACCAGGTTGTACATATTTGGGTATTTGATATGTAAAATTGGAATCCCAGTATGATTTCTGTGGACTGGAGCTGGATATGACCTCTGAGCAGGGATAGAATATTCTATGTTGATTATGAACAAGTCTACGTCCTCATTTCATTGGAACATTTAATATGCCACATAGCTGCAACCTGATTAGACAAAAAGTAGCTGAAGTACTCAAAGTTGTGAAAAGGTAGCCAAACAAATGATTATCCAAGCAACATGCTGACTTCTAAGTTAATTTCAAGGTCACAGTGATTTAAAGTTCCTGTGGTAAATGACTCAAGGTTCCTGTGGTATATCCTAAACACTGTTTTCCTTGAATTTCCATAGGACTCCATTATACGTGCTTAGGTGATTTCCATATCCACCCCCAAATAGTAGCAAGAGAAGAGAAGAGAAGAGAAGAGAAGAGAAGAGAAGAGAAGAGAAGAGAAGAGAAGAGAAGAGAAGAGAAGAGAGGAGAACACTGGCTCCAGATCTTCACACCATTAATACTGAACAGTGACAACTAATCATTTTCCTGCCTTCTCTTTCCAGAACTTGAAAAGCTTTCATGAGGCCTTAGCAGGCATTTGACATAAGTTTCTTTTTAAATAATATGAAAATAGTTCCAACCTTTCTCCATGTGTCACTAGGAAATTACTATATTTCAAAGCAAGAAGTTTGTTGACTTTTCAAATGATGTCCTTGAGCTATAAAGAAAAATTCTCATTAAATGTTTGATAGTTTTACTGGTTTTGTGAGCTCAAATTAGTACTAGCTTAAGAATATATGGTGTTAACCCAGAAAATTCACAGTGTTGGTTATTAGAATCCAGTGGCAAGAATTCATCAAATTGTAACTAATAGATTCATAGTTTTTAAGAGGGAGGTGGACAAAGATATTCCTGGCATTCTTGACTAGACCCTGTCAGGTTCAGATTCCTTAGTTACTTGTGTGAGGGCATAGAAAACAGTCACCAAGCCTGCCTGTTTTGCTGTTGAAACATTTAATTAACATTATTCACAATGTATATGAGGTCTTGATCAAGTGCACTTCCTATGACTTGACCTTGCTCCTTCTCTCCCACTCCTTCCTCTGAACCCCTTCTTCACCTGGTCCCAATATTGTTCAGTTGCGTGCAGATAAGGACAGGTACTGTGAGGCCATAAACACCATGGCCACTTCAAATCCAGAAAACAGCATTCCAAAGTTTTCACTTCATGCTCTGGTCTTAAATTCTTTCCAACCCCTCTTCCATCCACTCTGTGTTCTGAACCATGGATGGGGGTGATAGACATGTCTTATTTAGTGCTGAGTGACTAACTCTCCGCACACTGATTAGTCTCCCCAGTAATCACTGCTATGTGCAAACCAATGTTTCTCTGAACAAAGATGAGAGTGCCACTCATCAATGGGCAGAAGCGTAAATATTTAGAGGGCAATTGATGGTCACAGAATATCTACTTAGACAAACAACAATGGTAGACCATGGCAATTGAAAGTCATTATTACTGCCCCTCCTGGAAATGTAGGGTAAGGCACTAAGATCTGTAATGCTCTCTGATTGGGCAGTGTCTCCTCTTTGCTCAAGTACACACTCCTCTTTCTTTGCCTCAATGCTCCCGAATGACAGGCTTGAAGTGGTAATAGAAGTAAAGCCAAAACTAACAGTACTCATTTTAGTTTCTTTGGAGGAGGAAGATTAAGAGGCCTTAAAACGTATTTTATGTTTTATCTTTTCCTGTGACTGTGCTGAATAGTGAAAGAAATGGGAAAGATTTTAGAACGTTACCAGGATTCTGTTAATATAAAAAGAAAGAACATTTAAAGATAAAAGCCATGTCACTTAAGCATATCAATTTCTACAACTCAATCATTTTGTGAATAAAACAATGCTGTGTTAAATAGTCATCGGGCACACACATAGACTTTCCTGTTTTCATTTCTTTGACTGGCTCTACTATCTGCACTATAAACACTGGCATGTTTTCTTGGGCTTTAACTTCAGCCTTTTCTACTCATTTTTTTCTCACTAATCCTTCCTAGAGAATCTTACTTTACTCAAAGTATTCCTATAATTCCTATAATGTGCAAATGAACTGTCAGTCTGAATTTTATGCTTCTATCTCTTCACTGAGCCCTTGACTGTCTTTTTATTTCACTACTTGACTTATGCAATAAATGATTCCACTAATATTAAAAAGACCTCCAACTCAGTAATACTGAAAAACTGTTTAATTAAAAAAAATGGGTTATTTATCCACTGGTGAATTCCTTAACAAAGTTAATCTTATTCTTATCATTACGGACACAGCATAGTTTTTGAATGACCTGTTCAGTAAAAGAACAGGTAAGGTTTCACATTTTAAATTAATAGAACATTTGCCTTTCTTGATTCCTAGTCTCCTGGTGTAGAATTGCCCTCGCCTTTATTACTCCCCCTTCTCCTAAGAAGCCTACAATTAAATGTATTTTTTTACATAGCTAACATACACCAGTGTGTTTGTGCTACTTGATTTAACCCAGGAGAGTATCCTCCTTGTCCAGTTCATTGGCTGGCACACAGGAGGACCTTAGCGAAATTTGATAAATCAGCCAGTCAGTGCCCTCTCTTGTTGACAGGTCTCATTATCGGGTCACAAAAACGAAAGTCAAGACTTGAATCTAGGCTGGCTATAGGGTTTCTACCTTAATTATCTGGATGGTGGTTATGTCATCTAAAAAGAGTGACCATAAAAGCAAAAGTAGATAACAGAAGAAGGTTTGTGGAAAGGAAACTTATCTCTGGACATGTTAGGAGATAGTGTAGCATCTGGGTGAAAAAAAAAATCTAGTTACAGAAGAACTAGAAAGAATCATGCATACACAGAAAAAGCTTTCACAGAGAACATGCATTACAATGTCCTTAAAATAAGTGTAATCATGATTATGAGTGCATGATAATAATACTATTTCTTATGTAGTTTAATATAGTAAGGGGCTTCCATATGCATTGTGAACAATGCTTAGAGGGAATAATTATTCACAAGTTTCCAGTAGACTGTTGAGATTCCAAGCATGTCACTTGCTTTTAGACTACCTTAGGTATGAGCATGGCATTTGTGTTAATTTATAATGAATGGCATGAAGTTCAGCCAATCTTAGCTTTCTTGATGGAACAAAATGGAAATACCCTATGTATAACACTAGAACGGGTCTTTTTTGTATACTTTAAGCATTTAAGTACCTTTCATGAAATTTGTGCTATTTAATAAAAGAGTCCAAAGAAATAATAATAAGTTAAGGATAAATGCGCAAGTCTTCAGAGAGAGAGTCTGGGTGACAATAGAAAGTTAAGGACCAACTGAACATTTCTGTCTGTTTATAGATGTGTCTCTATTGAAACATGCTCATACTATATGTTATTTTACAGAGGATCAAGCAGGAGATTGTTATTAAATGAAATAAAAATATATATTGGCAATGATGACTAAACTTCATTGAGAAAATACCAAATATAGAAGTAAAAGAATGTTAAAATACTGGTTAACTTTTCTAACGAACTGGAATGGAATGGAGTGCTTATCTCATTGGAATTCAGTTAAGTGCAGTTTATGGAAAAACTATTTTAAATGCCTGTCATTTGTATCGTGGACTTATATGGTTGATTCTTTACTCTTTTGCCAAATCCACATGAAATAAATGTAAGCACAACTCATCCTTTAGTATGTTTGTAGAGCCCTGAGTGTGTGACCTTCAAACCTGAGCCACAGGCTTTCTTTGGTTAAAAAGTTTTTGCTTTGGCCAAGGAGAGAAAACTATGTTTATGAATAAATACAAGGCAAGACAGTCTCCTATCAGCATGACCTTTTTTGAATCTCAATTTCATAATTCTGTCTTGTCAGCTGTAACCATCCATCATCTATCCTGATCCATAGTTCTGAGAAAGAAAGCTATATTCCTTGAGCTAATGTTGAGCACCAGGCATGGAAGACAAAAAGGCATTTATCTCACTGCTATAGTATTATATTGATTAAAACTTGAGTAGAAAAGAAACTCAATTCAACTCTCATGAATAAATTCTTGACTTTCTCTTCTTTGTGTTTAGGTCATAAGTCAAATATCCCTGAATCATAACAACCTGGGTTTGCACTCAACCACCAACCTAGGATGTGTGATGTCCAATGTGACCATTTGACCGCTGGAGGTCAGTAGACAAAGAATTCTATAAGTATCATACATATTTTTCCCTCTCTCTTGTTGGGAATGGAAACTAAGCTTAGGAGCTCTTGTGTTTTCTAAGTATAGATTTTCAAAATTCAAGAATAATGATGGGCTTTGGACATCTCCAAATCTCAGTGGTTAAAGGTGCTTGCTTTAAAAGCCTGCTGGCCAGGATTCAGTTCACCAAGTGTGTGCAGTGTGGCATGTGTGTCTAGGGTCTGGAGGTCCTTTGCAGTGGTTAAGTGGCCTTGATGTGAAGATTTATTCTTTATCTCTCCTTCTCTCCCTTTCTCTCTCTCTCTCTTTCTCTCTCTTCCTTCTCTCTTTCTCTGTCTCTCAAAAAATAATTGAAATCTACCATCAGTAAATGACTGCTTTATTCTGTATACTATTGATAAATTTTCAGTATAATTAAAATATGATGAAATAGTTTAGGTATGTTACAGCTATAAGTACATATGTGTAAAAGTTCATGCAAATCTAGTTTAGAAACAGAGTGGTTGAAAATAATTTTTGAAACAAACAATACAGAGACTGAATGACTTCAGACATTCGGCTAGCTAGTAACCACTTCCCATGAATAGCCAGGTCACTAAAGAGTTTCTACTTAAAAAATAGTTGGAAAAAAATGAGTACTTTAGGAACAAAAGTGCAATTCTAAAATCAGAAACAAGAAATCATCCTCTCAGAGTGTTGCAGCTTCAGAGGTCCTGTAGAAACATGGCCAACGAAGTATGGGAACATGAGGTGAAGCACTGTCATTCCTATTCAAGAAGCTGAACTGAACAGCAGCCATGGAATTGCCTCACATAAAGTCTGTGTTCAGCTTTAATACAAATTTTAACATGGCATAGGAAACTGGCCATTTTCAGTAAATATTTTAGGGCTGATTGAAAAACCATGTATTGAGGTTGTCCAAGCTGAATAATGACCCAAAAGATTTGTTGTGCCCTAATCATGGAACTCTTTAATGCTGCTCCATAGGGCATACTCTGGATGCAAGGCAGTCATATACCAAGGAACATTGGCAGCTGCCAGGCTCTGGAGAGGCAAGGTACTGGCTTTTCTCTGGAGGCAATAAGGAACATGTCCCTGTGTAGGGCTCGTTTTGGTCTCAGTGAAATCAGTGTCAGACTTCCTAGTCTTCACTGCTATAAAAGAACAGATGTGTAAGTTAGTGCCAGTTTGTTACAGCAGCCACAGGAAACAAATACTGCCTCTTTGCATGAAAGATAATAGTTGCATATCCTAGTTTGTTGAGTCAACCCTCCCAATCATTTATAAAATTTAATAACCCTGTAAATTTAGATATAGTATTCTGTATTTAGTGTAATGATACTGTTAGTTCTGCCCTTGAGAATTTTTATGACACTTCTTGCTTCTCTACTACCTGTCTATTTAAATTTTTAAAATTCTGTCTTTCAATATCACCAACATTTTATCTGATAAAAGTGGTAGTGCTCCTATTTTAATATGTGATGCTGATTCTTCACAGTTTCTCTCTGCCCAGTGGATAATTTATTCATTGTACCCTAAAGTTCTTTTGAGAACCAACTATATGTTCTACATATGTGTACTAGAATCCAGATTCAAAATGTTGCCTATAATTTAGTAATTATTTCATTAATTATGTGATAAGAAACAATAATAACTAATTAGTATAATCAGTATGTTGATGTGGCATAGCATATATGTATGTATATGCATACATGTGTATATTTGTATGCATATATATCTATATAAATAAATGTATGTATACATGGAGCTATTTATGTAAATGATAATAGTATGTATTAGACAATAGGAACAAGAAGAGATAGATCTAGATGACATATTTTCACATAATTATTGGGACAGGGATGAAATTCATTTCTTAGTATGCTTGTCAAGTATGCATGAAGGCCTGGTTCTTATTTAAGTGCCATATAAAACTGGAAATAGTGCAATGTGACCAGGCTTTGCAAGCAAGTCCCTTTAAACACTAATTCGTCTACTCAGCCCCTGGAATTCATTTGAAAATATTTTACTTAACTTAATATGTAGCCAAACATTATCAGACTCCAATAAATCTTTTTTAAGTTATTCAGATTTAGAATCCTTTTGGCCATACTAAGTTTTCAAAGTCTGGCATGAATTTAGACTTTGAGTATGTCTGAGTTCAGACCACCTACATTTCAAGTTTTCCATGTTCATGAGGTTAGTCATTATCAGTTTGGCCAGCAAGGCTGGAGTCTAGGATATTAAGATCATTTAATCAACACAAATTAGCATTGGTCTATTTTCAACATGAAAAAAATATGCAAACTTTATGGCTATATTTTCACTTCTTGATTGACATCTACTAAATCATGTTTTGGAGAGATTAATAATGAGGCATTATGCAAGTTCAATGAGTGTTACATTTTGTTTTTAAGTAAGCAGTGGCAAAATTGATATTTCTTGTGACTTTCATGTATTATTTTTTTATTTTGTATGTGTACATATGTATGCTATGTGTGCATGTCCCTGCATGTAAAGGCAAGTGTTCACATGCCATAGTATACATATGGACTCAGAGGGCAACCTTGAGTGTGGGCCCTCAATTTCAACTCTCTTCTAATGCAAAGTCTCTTGTTTGCAGCTGCCTTTGATGGGGTTTCTGGGCCAAAAGTTGGAGTTTTCCTGTGTCCTCCTGCCTTATCTCTTTATGTATGCTGGAATCTCAGCTACTTGCACTACATGCCCATTTTTACGTGGTTTCTGGGGATCCAATCTAGGGTTTTCAGGCTTGTGTAATGAGTACTTTACCCACTGAGCCAGCTCCCCATGCCCACGTTCATGAATTCCTAAAAAATAGTAACTTACAGACATCAAATAAACTTAGAGTCAACCAGACTGCATTTTTCATGCCAGGTACAGAATTTCTGATGTTTCAGATGTTTCTTTTGAAATAGCAGCTGTCATTTCATTCTCATCCACGAATGGGAAAAGTCACCTTCCTCTTCCTCATCTTATCTTTGTGGGGTTTGATCACATTTGACGTATATTACTAGCTGGCATTATATATATATATATATATATATATATATATATATATATATATATATATATATATATATTACTAGCTAGGATCTGCTTATCAGAGAGAACAAATATATTCTGTCTTTCTGAGCTTGGGTTGCCTCACTTTGTTCTTTCCAAGTAAATCCATTTTCCTGCAAATTTCATAATTTCATTTTTTGATACTGTTGAATAGAATTTGTTGTGTATATATACCACAGTTTCATTATCCATCTAGGTTGATTCCAATTCTCAGCTATTGTATATAGCTCAACAATAAACATAGATGTGTGGATATTACCATAATAGAGTGCAAATTCCTTAGGGTTTATTTCTAGGAGTGGTATAGCTGGATCATGTGGGAGGTCTATTTCTATAATTTTTAAAAATTCATTTCCAAAGAGAGAAAGAATGAGAATAGGTGTGCCAGGACCTCTAGCCTCTGCAAAGGAACTCAAGATGCATACACCACTTTGTGAATATGGCTTTTTTGTGGGTTCTAAGGAATGGAAAGTAGGCCATTAGAGTATGTAGGCAAGTGCTAACCATTGGATCCATCTCTCCAGCCCTCTAAAATTTTAAGATAACTCTATACTGATTTCCACAATGCATGTACTAGTTTGCCCTCACACCAGCAATGAATAGGAATTTCTCTTTCCTCAATTCCTCACCGGCATTTGTTGTTGGGTTTTCTTCATCACATGCATTCTGACTGGGATAAGAGGGCATCTGAGAGTGGTTTTAATCTGCATTTCCCTGATGGCTAGGGGTATGAATACTTTTTAAAGTACTTACTGGGTGTTTGTGTTCTTTTTTTGTGAACTGTCTATTCATTTAGTTAGCCCATTAGTGATTGGCAGTTTTAGTTTTTGGTATTTAATTTTGGAAATTCTGTGTAAATTCTCATTGTTAGCCCCCTGTGTATTTTTGGGGTGTGTGTACATGTGTGGTGTGATGTATCTGTGTGTGTATGTTAGTACACATGCGAGGCCAGAGGGGAATGTAGGCATCCTCCTCCACTGTTCTTCCATTTGTCCCCTTGAGATGGAGTCTCTAACTGAATAGTTGCTGCTGCTTTTTTTTTCCAGTCATACTGATTGAGCAGTGAACCCAGGAGATTTTCGGATCTCTGTCTTCCCCCCACAGTTTGTGTGCAGGGCCTGATGTGTACATGGATGCTGGTTATTAAATTCAGGTTGCCTGAGGCCCCCTTGGGCTCTCATGTTTTATGACAAACACTTTGGTCCAGTGAGGCCATTTTCCAAGCCCCAGAGTGTGCCATTTTTAAGAAACAAAATGTTATTTTTAAAATTTAAAAATAACATTTTAAAGTTACATTTAAATAGAATTAGCATTTGAAATTTTCCGATTTCCCACTTATGCATGGGTCAGAATGTAAAGATGGTAAATTCTTATTATTATAAAAGTATAAATCCTTTTAAATTTTGCTAAGCTTCATACATGTACCAGTGGCTAAGTGCTCGTGTCTTTAATTATGTTATTATTATTTTTAAAAATAAAATGACTTTTAAGGTGTCTTGTTTTTCTTAATTTGTTTTTAGAACATCTTATTGGATTCTTTTCCCATGAGAGGTTATAAACAATCATGCTCTATACAACTTGCATTGCTGTAAGATTTAGGTCTTCTATTTGTGGAGAATTCTGATGAAATTTCCCATTTTGAAGCCACTGCAAAAATTACCTAGTTTTCAAAATAGCTGTGTGTGATAAGAGAGCCTGATTTTAAGCAAGAAACTGCTTCAGAAACTCAGATTGTCTTCAGCAACTGTATGTGTATGAGGCCAGCATGACTTGTGCTGCTGAAAACACTTTCTCCGGATGGCTCTTTTCCTTTATCAACAGAGAAGCGATTTAAGATCAGTTACTTTTTTAGTGTTTCCTGGTACCTAGGTTTATCATAGTTACTATGTCTACCTGAAATTATGTCATTTATTTGTTTATGTTCTGCTTTCCCCAAAGAATATAACCTCTGTAATAATAAAAAAACATTGTCTCTTTTGTGTCTGAAGTAAAATAGACAATAAATGTTTGCTGAATGTTTAAATAACAGCAAACCAGGTGAAGTTCAAAGTCATAGCAGAAGGAAGAAGAATGAGGAGCAATGATGGACTAACTTCTATGCTAGTAAGACTTAAGATGCAGGGTTTTTTTTTCCTTTGATTAGAGATTACAAGGCTCTGTTGCCTAGTTTTATAACTAGCTATGCTTTTTCTTACAGATGCATTCTACATTGTGTAAGTGTCAGAATCCACAAAATCTAAATCATTTTATAGAATTAAGCTTTCTTCTTATTTGAGACTTGGTCTTGAAATACTATAGAAACAAAGTATATTTTATCAGGTTAACAGCTGAGCTGCAGCAGAGGCTTTGTTTCTAACCTAAGACCTCCTCAATGACTGGTGCCCACAGAGATTGTATGCTTTTGGCTCACATCACTGGTGCACTTGTCTCTTCTCTCAAAGAACTGTTGGATTTGTTCCAAAATGTTTATCTTCAAGTTGCAGTTACATAACTAAATTAAAGATCAAGCAACACAGCACCATTTAAAGATAATAGTTTTGCATCTATAAATATTTAATTGAATGTTTTCTCTAAATTTTAATGATGAGTTGCTGACAAAGAAGGTCATTGAAGTTACTGCATTAGTCTTTTTGGAGTACCATAGCAAAAACAGTCATTTATTTCTTACAGTCCTGGATGCTGTGAAGTCAAAGAACAAGGGGTCAGAAAATCCTGGTTTTGGTGAGATGCTGTTCCTGTTCCTGGCTAGCAGAGAGTCACCTTCTTGCTGTGTCTCACATGGCCTTTCCTCTTGGCTCCTTTACAGAGAGGGGGGATTCTTCTATAGCTTCTGTTTCATAAAATACTCACCCTATTGGTTGAGAGCCTTACCTCTATCTTCTTCAATTAATCTTAGTTACCCCTCCAGGGGCTCTAACTTCAAATATAGCTATATTGGGGCTAAGGGAGGCACCTTGTGAATTGTGAGACTATGTGACTTAGTCCATAACAATTAGGCATGACCAAGCCAGACAACTATTCTGAAAAAGGAAAACGATAAATCTCAAAAGGCTGAAGGGCTTCCTATAGACATTGTTGGTAGGTATCCATGTTTTTCTTTGTTTTCAGGAGAGATGGAAATTTATGGGTGTTATAGATCTGGCTGATGCAAGAATGGTTACAAAGAATTTTATCAATGCAAGATTATCAAAGAAAAGACCTCTATAATTTAATTTTAGGAATGCATGTGTATATAGGTTTCAAACTGAAATAACATGCACAGCTCAGCATTTCAACTGGCATTTTAAATTAGTCAATCCAGGACTGTTTCAGTGGTGTTAAGAAGATTGTGGTTTTATGTGTGAAAAAAATAATGCATTAAAGAGATGCATGTATTGTTCCATGTAGCATCCAATTTGTACCAACTGAGGTTAATGAAATTCATTAACTTGAAAAGAACATCTACCTGACGAAACACTCTGTGGAATAATAATTAAGGGTAACAAGACCTCCACTGAAATCCTGCCTCTCCCACTTGCTAGCAATGTGTTCCTGAGAAATTACCCAACTCCTCTCAGGACTCAGATGAACTGACAGCAAGAACAAAACCTCCTACATTATGAAATTAATGGGAAGATCAAGTAGTTACTTATGCAAACCATTTAGAATGATGAAGGGAAATGACATTTATTCAATGGTACAACATTTAGACACCTGTGTGAAGACGCTTATTGCATAAGGGATATTTGTACATTTCCACATCTTCTGAGAAAAATTTAACAGGTGAAAGTTGTGGGTATATTTAAGTCCAGCTAGTTGTAAAAGCTCTAACTACCGTGTATACTTGTGATAACCTACACTAGGTAGATATAAACACAGATAGGTTGGTTAAAGGCAGTCCATCAGGCCATCCTAGTTCTTATAACTGACCAACTATAGCAGAGAGAGGGGCAATGAGTTTCCTGCAAACACACTGCTAGGGACAGGATTTCAATACAAATTTCCTGTTCTCTCATTACACCCTTCTATTGTAACAGAGATATTTTCCATGCATTGTTGGGTTTAATAATTTTAATTTTCAAGATCAGGGAGAAAAGTGAGGGTGACTATATCTCATTTTCCTCCAAACCTGGGCTTGGTTTTGACTTTTACCTGGCAAATATAATTCTAATATTTTCAGTATATTAAATTAAAATTGACAAGAATAAAAAATGATACTCAATTCTAATATAGGTTTTTCTTTATTATTTTTGTTCTCGTTTTATATGACCTTTACCTCTGGTGATCCATTTGTTAAACAAGTTTAGGTCAAGCACATTTCCAGCTTACTCAGAGGGACTGGTGTTTTTCAGCCATCTCGTTCTTACAGAACTCTATATCTGGGCTGGGAGATAGTTCAGCGGTAAAAGCATTTGCTAACAAATGTGACAACCTGTGTTCAGATTCCCAGAACCCAAGTAAAGACAGATAAAGAACACATCTGTAATCTAGCAAGGCAAGAGAGATGAGAGGCAGAGACAGGAGAATTCCCAGAAGATAGCAGGTCATATGCTTGGTGTGCACTGTGGAAAACGCACACTCACACACACACACACACACACACACACACACACACACACACACACACAACGAGATGTGTCTCTAAAAGAGTGGAAGGTGAGGGCTTACTTGAGGTTGTTCCCTGACTTCTCTGTGGCACACCTGTCCTTGCACTCTTGTACTACACACACACACACACACACACACACACACACACACACACACACATTTAATTGACAGAATGAATCTAAATATAATGACATTCCTTTTCTCCTTCCCAGTCCAAGCTTTTGTGACTGTCTAAAAACAATACAAAATAGTTTTCATAAAGTAACAGAAATTTGAATTTTTACAATGGAACCAAGTACATCCTCTCCTGATTTTTAAGCATTGCTTTGAAACTGAATTGAGTTCTATTTACTGAATGCCAACCCCGTGCTAGGCATTTTCCTTGGGTTGGATATGGTAAAGAGGCATAATTCTCTGCTTGTCTGGTCAGTGGACTTTGAAGGCCTGCTGACAGTTAAGTTCTGTGGAACAGATAAGGGATCGCTGAGGACCAGCTCTACCTCTGAATCTTCTACCTCTAAATCTGGTGAAAGAGGAAAGCTTCAACAAGGAGCTCGAGTTTCCCTCATGCAAAGACAATGATTGAAGAGGATCAGTGAAAAAGGACCTTTGGTTACCAGACTGTGCAATCATAGAGGCGAAAGTAGACTCAGAGTTCCAGGAGGCATAAGGTTTCTGCTTCTTCCTACAAGCATTGGCTTGAAATCCCTTACTAATTCACATTTGCTCCTGTGGATGCTAAATGTAGCTTGTCACAATCAAAAGGAATTACAGATTACCCTGAGTGATGTGGAAATGGTTACATGAGCTTTTATAGTCATGGAACAAAAAATCATAAGCCCAGGCATTTATCAAATAAATTGGTGGGGAAAATCAGGTAGTTGTGCTCCAGCGAAGTAAGGAAAGCTCTGCTGTTGGTTTCAGATGCTCTTCAGGGACATTGTTAGTGTTGGGATTCATGAAAGCTAGTGCTCTGTGAATACATTCCAATGACTTTACCTGCTGTTCACAAGGATGATAGGGTAGACCCAGAAGTGGCCATGGAATGACTATTAAGGGAACAAAAGATACCCAAGATAATTGGGCTCTGGGTCTGCAGCGTTTCAACTCTCCACCATCATGAATTTCTAATCATTCAACCTTATAGAATCTTCAACTTACATGTGGCTTTGTTTTTCTGGAGACGTCGCTACACACTTCCTTCTGTTCCAAAATGTGTAAGGTTGACATTGAATTAAGACTAGAATTGAGTATCACTGTTATCATAGATCTTAACATCTAATTTCCTAAAGCAGGACCACCAAGATATTTCTCATATAAATGTGTTCTTCAGATCAAAAAAGGATGTAAAAGTTTCCTACATCTGCTAAAACATACAAACCTATGATTAAACATGTACCACATGTTTAAATGACTGTAGGGAAGAAAGAAAGCCTCTCTAAATAATGATCTTCAGTTAATTGGCCACATAAAAGAATCTATCATGCTTGGAAGGTTTTATTTTCTCATGTTTTAAAAATTGAATTGGTAAATGTTTTATAAACATATTTTTATTCATGTGCTACTCCAAAGTTTAGGTTAGGAATTATTTGTATTGAAAATGGCAAATAATTTGTTAACATTTTCTAAGTGTGGATATGTTAGGGTGGCAAAGAAGATACCAGTTCCCAGTTTTCATGTAAACTTGACTTTGGTTTATGCACATGCCAGATGTGACCCCCCCCCCCACAAATCATTTCTAACCATTATGTGTCTCTTGAAAGTTTTTAGAAACAATAACTAAGAATATTCCTAGAAAAGTGTTTGGCTTTCTTTTTTCCTTGAGTATGAGGGTAAAGAACACCTCCCCTAAAAACTAACAGCACAAAATGTATCAATTTTTACCTCTGCTATTTCCATTTGAGTTGAATGCTAAATAACTATAATGAGGGAAATGCATTTCTAATAAAATTCTTTACATTCTAGAGATCTTTTTGTGTTTGATGTGTAAAGAAAAAAATGTACTGTTACAGTGCATTTTATTAGAACAATGTATATAATACTGTATATATTAGCTGCTTTGTGCTCAAAATGATAGAATTGCTTCTCATATTGAAGTGATCCCTGTGAGTTTATGAAATATTGTCATAAAGTGCTTTTTGTTACTATCATTTTAGTGGCATCAGCTTTCATAATGCCCTTTTGTCAAAACATTTATATGCAGCCACATAAAAATGCATCACATTTTTAAAGTGCATTTATATAATGAAAAATTAAACATTTTTACAAATAGTTTTTACAAAATATTTCTCATATGTCTTAACATATGTACTGTAGGAACTATCTCTGAAGCTCCCTAAATGACCGGGCCATTATCTTTCTGTTGGCTCCACTGCAGTGCGATGGAGCAACCCCTCCCATAGTGTTTTGACAGCAGCCTCCACCATGGATCACTCTGTAGTTAACGAATTGATTTCCTGGCTTCCCTGAGGACATCCTGAGTCCACACAGCTTGAAAACCATGAAGGAGAACAGTGTACAGCCTTCTCATGGATTGTGACATTGAATCCTATGCTGGAACTGGCCGTGCTGGTGACTTATGAACAGTCTACATGATCTAGCAGATCTTATAAGAACAACCATTACTTCTTGGAAACATTTCCTTACTCTTTCCTCAGAGAAGTTCCTATGCCTTAGAACATTTACATTCTAATTAATTACATCTCAGTATGTCATTTAGCCAACCCAAAGCTGGGTATTAACAGAAGTCAGGCAAGACCTGAAAGCCTATTGATTATTTTGACAAATATATTCTTGAGCATATGTTGTTAGAAAGGCAATGTGTTAGATTAAAATACATTCTTAAAAAATCTATTAGATAACATCTTGAAATGCATACAAATATATCTCCAGATGCAATGAAACTATTTAACATACATGTCTGTGGGCACACATGGATTTATCTCCAGATGCAATGAAACTATTTAACATACATGTCTGTGGGCACACATGGATTTATATATACAGTTGCCTCCCAATGTTACATTTATTACAAAAATATGCATGCAGATGTGAACATAGACAAGGCCATTAATATGGTGGGGTTTAATTAGCATGGTGAGTAATCAAATGTGATGCTGGAATAGTTTTAATTAAGGAGGGCCACCAATCCCAGAAAGCCAGGCATCCCTTTTATGGAATTGATTAAAAGGGATGTTCAAAGAAATTATAAATATGGAATTGTAGTTTCCTAGACCACTGTATCAATGTTCACAATCTTTATAGCTGAACATAGCAGAATTTATCTACCACAATTCTAAGACCAGAAGTCTAAGATTAGGAAGTTGGCTGGGCTTCCTAGAGACAGGCTCTGGGGAAACTCTGCCCTTTGCTTTGCTTTCTGTTGGACGCTTCCACTCCTTGGCTTTGTGCACATGTCTTTGACCTCAGCCTGCATAGTCACCTTTCATTTTCCGTATGTGCCAAATTCCTTGACCTGCTTATTTTGTAAGGACACTTGAAACTGCATTCAGAGTTCACCTGGATAGCCCATAATAAGCTCCTTCTCTCAAGATGCTAAACTTAATTCTCTTCCCACTCTTGCTTCCCCTTTATCCTGTTAGGTGTATGGCTGTGGGTTAGGGAAGGCAGCATTCAAACCACTATCAATGAGAAACTTTTAAAAATCTGGGCTGGGCTTAGTGTATTATGAGTTGTGAAACTGGGGGTAACTAGATGTTGGAGAGAAAAAGAAGTCATGTGGGTGATAAGAAGAAGCCCCTCACAGAGCAGCATAATCTGTATTTTGTGGAGAAGGAGAGATAAACTCACTGGACCAGCCCAGGGAGACTTTCCTCCAAGGAAGTCATGGTAAACTTGAATCAGCCTGGAATATATTGGTGTGGCCTAGGTGAAACACCCCAAAAGCCTACACAGAGCTGTTAGCAGTGAAAATTGCCAGAAAGGAAGGAATTCAGTAAAACCAATAAATAGTATTTGGAATTGATTGGCTTTGGATTACAATGAGGAGAATTCCAAATCTCGGGATAACTGGGAGAGGGATAGGACATGAACACCAAGGACATTAGAAGGTCAACGTGGTTGTTAGACTCCAGTTTCCAGTGTGTTATCCAAAGGGGATGTGAAAATTGTAGAATTGACCTCTAGAGAAGACTTAGCATTGGAGTTGTCTATATTAATTAGTGAGGATTTCAAAGAAAGAAGAAAGAGAAGAGGAAGGAGAGAATGTCTTTAAAGTTAGAATTAAGGATTTTTTCAGGTGTTGGGTAAAAAAAGATTGTGGGGCCTGGGGAGATGACTCAGTGGATAAAGGACTTGCTGTGCTAGTGTGATGACAAGAGTTTGGTCCCCAACACCTATACTAATGCCAGTCAGACATGGCACTTACCTGCAGCCTCAGTGTTTGGGAGGCAGAGCCAGGAACGTCCCAGGACAAGCTGGTTAGCTTGGAGGCACATCAGTTAGCTCTAGGTCCAGGTGAGTGATCCTGCCTCATTGAATAGAGTGAGACTGATCAAAAAAGACACCACATATCAACCTCAGGTCTCTCCACGCATTTGCACACGTGTACACCTGCACAGACCTGCACCCATACATATGCAAACTCATTCACATACACACACATGCAACCAAAGCGATTTACATTCCTTATGTCTGATTCCTGCATTATTGAGTACTTTCTGATAAGAATATATGAACTAAAGAATTGTTTGGTTTATAAAATTTATAATGCACAAATGATTGAAGGTGAGCTCAGTCTCTTTATGTTGTCTCCACCTGAGTTCTGATGTATGAATCTCGTGATGATTCTTTCCATTTTGTGCTAAAGTAATTTCCCTTAATTATGACCTTATTAAACTAACATGGTTATATTTGCTCTTTGTTTTATGGTGATGACTGATAAACAAAATGCTAAATGGCATTATAATTTTGTACTATATTTATTCTGATATTCAAATGGCTTAATTAGGATTTAATTTTCACACCAGCTTGAGTAGTTGTCTATCCCAATATATCCTTTGGCAGTTTTTTTTTTTTTTTTTTTTGGTTCAGAGAAATTTGTTAAGAAATGCTAACAGCTGAAATCTTTGTCACTGTATCTTCTGGGAAGAGAGTTTCTTTATTCACCAAGGAATTATATAGTTGATTCTGATAATGTTATTTTGCATGAAGTTTTTGTTATATCAGGTGAAAGAAACACTGGGTTCTCCTACACTGAGTTCAAAGCTTCTACATCGATTGTGCTGTTCTTTCAGGAACTTTTGTCTACTTCAGATCAGATCCATATCAACCTGTTGTTTCACCACTTATTAAACAGGAACTTTTTGGGGACACCTGACACCCACCCTCTTCCATTTATTGTCTATCACTTTCATTCACGTTGCCTTTCAACCTTGTCTATTGGCTCCCTCTTTGTTATCCTGTGAGAATGGTCTAGGGGAGCAGGTGTAAGGAAGTAGTGGTTAGTCTGCATCACTAACTCTCCCACTGTCTACATAACCCTGTAAACTGTAAAACATATGATTCTTTAATATTGGAAGGGCAGGTAGTGGAAGAATCAATTGGAAATATATGCACATAAATGTTCACTGAAAAATTTAAACACCCTGCTGTATATGTTATGAATGTAACTGTGTGTTTAATGTAATGGCTATTTCATCATTTTATTGCAAAGTGACAGGAGCAGGAAAGACAGATGGGCTGAAATGGCACATCCCAGAATTTATCCTGCACTTGGGGAACATGTTACAACCCAGACTGCCTATAGCAGAAGGCCTGTGGCAGGTCTGAGACTGTGTGTCTAATAAGCTCCCGGGAGAAGTCCAGCCTCTGAACCACTTTGTTACTGGCAAGATACGAAGAGCTGTCTCTCCACTGTAGTATGTATAGTGGTAGAAGGAAACATGAACTTTTGTTTAACTCATTTATAAACTGGAGAGCAAAATTAATTGAAGCATAGAACTTGCTGCTTAAATGAACTCTGTAGTGAAACCTTTGGTAATACAATTTTTGCCTAAAGTCATCACTACTTGAAAATGTGGATTTCTATGATGTGGTTTCTTAAAAGTTGATCGTTTTAAAGAGAAAAGGAATTAAGATATAAATTGAAATCTTTTGTCAAATTTTTTCTATATTCAAGAACTACAGGCATTCTGTGTAATATACAACATTCCTCTTCTTTAATTCATGGAATTATGTTACTAATAATATAAATAATTTTTGTGGGAAACCTTTCAGGGGAAATGACAAGCTCTTACTCCACTAGGCAGAGCATCCCCAACAAACTAAAGTTTACCATGGCAGACCAATGAGTTTATTCAGCTTTCTGACAGAATGGGTGAGGGGCATGGAGACCCCAAAGCAGCTGTATTGAAAAGCCTCCTCCCAGCATGGATAACAGCCCCCCCCCCATGGCTGGATAGGTAGCACTGCCCACCCTCTGGATTCTCTGTCTCTCTCCCTTGAGGCCCTGAAAGCTCGTGCATCACTGCGTAGCACTGGCACAGGAGGCAGCTGAGCGCTCAGGTGAGGGTGTCTTGCCTTTCTCCGCCCCCCCTTTCTGTGCAAGAAGATCAACCTATGTCGTCACTGCTGTTTCTGGTAAAAATGAAAACAGGTGGGGTTTTTTTGGAGGAATTGTCTCACAATATAATTCCATGAGTATATCTTATGAATTTATTCCATTTTTTCCTTAATGAGAAATATATATTTCCATACTGGGTCAGATTTTAGAGCTTCCATAGTTCAGCGAGTATTGACTACAGATGAGTAAGGATGGTCTCTGCTTTCATGAGATTATTTTCTTCTGGGAACATAGGTTCTTATATAAATGGATAGCCCTGGCATCTGTGAGGAGCAGATGTGATCTGTGTGAAGGTGGGCCTGGGGAGATATTGGTATGTGTCTCTTAACAATTTCAGAAGCAGTTGAATCTGGAAGTTAAGCGAGCCTGTTGGGAAAGAGAGTAGTGGCAGACATGATTCCAAGCATAGAAATCCAGATGTGCAGTTCAGAAGAGTCCCAATAAAGATAGAAAATAAATTCTGGTTCAACAGGAGTCATAATCAATTTTCACGGGAGTAGTTTTATGGGAGTCAATCAACGATCTTACCGGTGAAATGATCACTATCAACAAATTATTTCTATCCACTTGATATTAATTTTATAAAGTATGACATGCTAAAGTGCTCAGTACTCTTATATACTATAAATGTTCCTTATACTAATGATAAAATTTACCAAATATTCCTTTATTAAGTAGGGTTATCTAGAGAAACAGAACTAATTTTATATGTATGGTGTATATATGTATGCATATGTGTATACCTATATCTAGATAGCTAGATAAATGACAGATAGGTAGATAATATATAGAGATACTCACACACACTGGATTTGGTAGGCTGGCTTACATATTAGGGTCAGTCCCAGGGTGTGCTGAAGGCCTGGAAGATTCCTGGAGAGTCAGTGGTAACCAGTCCATACTGGAAGTCAAGAAGCCTTGGCCACCAGTTTGAAGGTTATGCCCACTGTGAGTGTGGGTCTGTCCTTTTGGAAATGCTCTTATAGACACAGCCTGAGATTCGTTTCTTAGTTGAGTCCAGATCCTGTCAAGTTGACAATCAAGATTAGCCACACAATAACATTTTTTTCTGGAAATAGCCTAGAAATCAGATATCTATGGACACATTTGTGATGTCAGGATTTTGTAATATATTTCACTTCTCATATTTTTCTTTATGCCAGCCATCATCTCTCATTCATTTTTCATGTTCTTTAATTCTCCATTCGTTCTACTAAAATCTACATTTAACAAAAAGACAGTGACTGATTCTTTAACTGACTGCTGTGTCCCCAAGGAAGGCCAGTATATTCCTTTCATTTAGGAAAGAGTTCTGCAGTGTCCTAGTGTTTAAGAAGCTCCTTTTGTTACTGGAGTTCTAAGCAATCAACAAATTTTTAAAATATACTTATGATTTCAATATTGGTCGTGTCAATACCCTGACTGTAATATTGAGTTGTAGTGTTAAAAGAGTTACCATTGGGGAAATTTGAATAAAGAAACATAAAATCACTCTGGAATATTTCTTACAACTGTTCAGAAATCTATATCATAAAATTAAAGCCAAATTAAAAATGGGCAATCCTGTTAATATTTTATGCATGTCATGTGTTGTGATGGCCTAGGATTCAGTAGTGCAAAGCTTGAACTGTCACAGCTTAGTGGGAGAATGAAGAGAAAGGGGATCTCTGGGTGGTTGTTTGTGATTACTCACTGGTGAGCTGTTTGACCTGCAGCACGTTCTCTAGTATAGTGATTCCACATGTAAAATGATTGAACTAATTCCGTTCTCAAGTATCATCTAGTATTAAAATCCCATAATATATGACCTTAAAAATGCAACTTTCAAATGTTTTAGGGAATTGAATGAAATGTTAACATCAGGCGAGGGGGGGATGTTTTATATTGTCTTCAATGAAACATAAACGCGATGACAGATTGGAATTGCTGTGGCTGAAACACCCAGCAGAGAGAAGGCAGGCAGACATTTGTTTTGGCATAATAAGGCTTCTCATGTTGTGTCTATCAAGAAAGGGAAATTTGCAAAAAAAATGCATTCAGGCTGAATCTTATTCTCACTCTATGAATTTTTAACTTATAAAATGTTTATTTTGTGAAATAAGACACATATATCATTTAAAGCTCAAACATAATCCCTTACCCTTAATGATAATGAGCATAGGTCCTCTAATCCCTTCATTTGCACAGTTCCAATTTCCAATGCACTTGGATGGTTTCATTTAATTGACATTTGTTCTTTTATTCTCTCTCTCTCTCTCTCTCTCTCTCTCTCTCTCTCTCTCTCTCTCTCTCACACACACACCTGTCACTTTTCTTAGATTTGTCAAATTTGAACATTATTTATTATCTTTTTGCATTGTGGGTTATATGAGGAAAGGGAGGTAAACGCACTCATTCAACCTGTCACACTCAACTAGATGCCTGCTAATGGGATTCTGGAGGTTTCTTGTTATTGTACAGTAACTAGATCATGAACTCATAGATACAGCCTTGGGTATCTGCCCATCTTGTCTTAAAGGATTAAATTGCAGAAAATCTGGGGGTTTTATTATGTTCAAGAGAGGTGAGCTGTGCCTGAAGTCCTTGTGCTCCGGGTGGGTTCCAGTGCTCAGCTTTGCAGGAGTGTCTTGCAGTCTGTGTGCTAATGATGGGCTTCCTCCTCCCCATCCCACCCACCGCTCTTCTGCTGCTCCTTTCACACTGCCGATCCAGTGCTATTTTATTTTTTTTTATTTTCCATAATTAGATACATTGAGTGAGCAAATAATGAGCTGATATCCCCATTTCCTCGATTTCCCTCTTCCCTGTCCCCAATCAGCTGGCTATCCTCCTCCGTGGGCGTTCTGGATCAGTCCATGTGGTAGGGGGCTATGGATAGCCTAGGAGTCAACCCAGTTCCACCCCCCTTTGTATGTTGTTACTGAGGGGGGCCATGTCTCTGGATATTCTCCCCCACCATGGCTCTTACAATCTTTCCGCCCCCTGTTTCACTCAGTTTCCTGAGTCATGGTGGGTGAGTATTAAGGCTGCTTTATTGTTGAGGTCTTAGGGGCCTCTGTACTTCTGCTTTAGGTTGCGTTGAAAACCATTGGTGTCTGTCTGTCTGGTTTATCCTTTGTTGACTAATTGGCTGTGGTTATGGGTCTCTTGCTTATCCCACCACTCTCTGCAGGGTTCTATATGGATCCTTCATGGAAGATCTGGTGTGGCTCATCTCTTGCCTGGATGTCAGCTATTAGCCTGCGGTTCATTGTTAGGGTTGGAGGATCCATAGCTCTCTCTCTCTGATACAAACAGAATCTCCATCAGAGAGTGAGATCAGTATAGAATAACTTAGATACACATTTCTGAATTAGCTAGATTCTATTATTAGTAGTCTCTTTGTAAATCACTGGTATGGTGCATTTCTCTTTGGGGGCCTAAGATCCAGTGCTATTTTCTTTGCAAATCCTTCTCTGGGCTTCCAGGGAACTGCTGGTTCCATTTCTGTAGCCATATAGCTTTTATTGCCTATTTTTAGTTTCTTCTAATGTTCCACCAGTCTTTCTTTGACCCTTCACTCTTGAGCTCAGATATTTACATTCAGATCTCCTGTGGACACTTCCTAACTGTCTTTCAAAACCTCCCACCTATTGAGTATGAGACCAAGCCCATCCTAACCTTCAGCATAAAGTAGACCTCCCTTTAGAATTCTGTCTTGGTGAATGTGCACTTCCACTCAATTCCTATCTCTCATTGTCCTGTAATATGGCACAACTTACACACTGCGACAGAGAAAAATCCATCACGTTAGCTATCTTGAAATTTTACAGTGCCACCAAATTCTGTGTTGAGAAAAATCCAAGATCTGACTTTTATCAACTCCTCAAGCTTCATCTCATAAAGGCATTGTCCAAAAATACATGTTGATTCTTTTTTAAGAAAGCCATAAAACTTCTGAAAAATAGTAAGTCCTCTCTCACTTCTGGAATTTCACATGCCTTTTGTTATTACCTTCATCTCCACCTTCCACACAAGCATCCAATATTCTCTGTGAATTTCTTCCTCATTATTTACTCCTGTGTCCTGAAATCCTTCCAGCTAGCATTGATACAGAGGCAGGTGTCCCAGGACTGGCTCTCCCAGGGCTTTGGACTTATTTTATACATCAATAAGAATGTAGTGTATTAACCACATTTAGATTAACCACTGTCTCTTTAGGTCATTTTATGCCAGGTTGCATGTACTTTCATAGATAAGTGTGATTGACAATTTAATTACTAATTTAACAAAGTAATCAGTTTACCAGGCTTATATCCATGACTGTTTATGAAAGTGCAATGACCCCCCCAGACCTCCTGACCTCAGAAAAGTCATCAAGGACAGTCACTTAACTTAGGCTGTATTCACCAAATTCCCTCTAACAGAATGCTCAAATTGGGAAACAGATTTGTAATAATCAACATTGAAAACTATTCAGCTTAACAGTTTTTGAGAATGGGGGGGCATATTATCCTCTTTGAATTATATCAAAATTAATACACCAGTTTTTCTAATCCAACAGTCATTTAACACTAATCTATGGAAATCCTAATTATGATGAATGGGAGATACTTCCTTAAAGATGCTTAATATTTGAAGGAAAATATGGCTTATATGCAATGCATGAAATCCAATGTTTGGCTGTAGCTATTGCATTGTGTCTGAATATGTATGCATTCTGTGTATCTGTGTATATAACCCTTGAACACAGGAATATACACAGCCAAGTTTATATCAATGAAAGTAATGAAAACAGAACTTTTATAAACTTGTCCTTACTACTTTGCTGTTTCCTGTCTCAGTATTGTCTTATAGAAAAGATAAATGCTACAGAAATGCCTATAGTTGTAGATCATAGGTTATTCCACTGATGTTTGCTTTGACCCACATCTAAATTATTTGTTAAGAGGTGACCACTAGGCATCTTCTCCTTTACCAGGTCATATCCCTGACACACATGGAACATGGCTCTTCCTTTCAAAGCACACTATTTTAAGACACTCCAGAATTCAGAGCTCCACAGATAATGGCAGGTTATAAGGCCTGTTTGTTGGTTGTGTTTTTAAATCCTGAGATAGAATTGAGCTCATATCACATTTGGCTAGTATATTGCATGACCCTTACGATAATCTCAAGAGATTCTATTGATTATTTTGGCTGTTTCATCAAGGAGTGACAGTTCATGGATGCTCATACTGAGATGTATCATCAAAGTCCTAAGTGAAGAGAGTATTTACAGAGAAAGAATATTTGTTACAAATCAAACCATTACCACACCTGAATACACCAGAGCACTCATCACTCAAACTGGGTAACTCCAAATGACTAGATATGTGAGGGCATCTTTGCTGTATGTTCTCAACATAGAAGCTGTAAAAGTAGTGAGAATTTTAAAACTTTGCTCATCACTTGGACTTTTTGAAAGAAGTCAATAAAGAAGTTAGCTAAAATACTTCCCCCAGCTTTTAAAAACTGCCTTAGCTTTAATAAGCTTATGAAATGCTGCTGAAATCTCCTTGGTGAAATTATTCATCATTCCTAGTTCATTATTAACAATTTCCGAAGGCTTAGAATGTTAACCCAAACTAGAAAATGGCATTGTTACTTACAACATTTTACTAGATGTTGGCAATCATTAAACCTTCTTTTCATTCACTAAATGCTTGAATCCTTTCCATAGCAACAGGTCCTGTACTGCATCCTTAATAAACGATAATGGCCAAGTGAGACAGCCCTTAGTTCTGTAGAACTCACTTTCTACTGGGGAGGTGTAGTAATGATGTTCTTTTTGCTGGGGCAAAATATCCAACCAGAAGCAGCTTATAGAAGGAAAGTATTTACTTTAGGCTTGCAGTTTCAAGGGGAAGGGTCATCATGGTTGCAAAAGAATGGCAACCAGCTCTCACAGCAGCACCAGCAACAACAGGGAGAGCAGTCTAAAGAGCTAGCTCTGAACATGCACAGACCTAGGCAACTCAATGCCAATGTCTGCCCCCAGGGACACACCTCATCCAGCAAGGCACCAACTCCCCAAAGCTCGATCATCTGGGGACCGAGAAGGAAGCTTAATCAGAAAGACTTAGGCTATGGGGGACATTTTGCATTCAAACCATCACTGGAGGAAAGTAAAGGACACAGCAAGTTGGAATGATTGTTTCCATAAATTAGAAGATGAACCATCATCTAACTTCTCTGCAGAAAATGAAATGGGGAGTTCTGTCAGTGACTAGGGTGTCCATAGAGAAGTGTTAAGCAGGTGATAGAGTCATAAGCTCCCAAAGTGACCTAGGGAAGGAGACCTGGACAATAAGGATCTGATTCAATGTAGCACAGCATGCTTCAAAGGGCTGACCATCTAGCTGCTCTCCTATGCTGGGGTGTGCACATTTTCTCTCACTGTCTGGACACCCCAGCACAGGAGAGCAGCTAGGTGGTCAGCCCTCGGAAGCATGCTGTGCTACATTGAATCAGATCCTACTTCCTACAATTGTAGCTGTTACTTATATGGTTTAGTTTTGACAGTGGCGGTTGAGTTAAAATATTCTGGGATGAAAAGATTATGTTTCAATGTTGTATGGGAGTCTTTGCCACCCACCTATTCCCCTGGGGGTGAGAGAGTGAAGAGTAGAAGGGATAGAGAAGATACTTAGAATAGCACAAGCGATGTGAAGATGGAAAGACAGGGTGTGATGCCTCCACACACAGAGGGATCCTTGCAGCCAACAGAAGCTGAAAAGGCAGGGATGTGCACTACCCTCATGTTTCTGGAGGATGTGAGTCCTCTCAGGCTCTGGACACCAGGCTTCTGGGCTCCAGCAAGGAGGGAATGCAGTCCAGTTGTTTTAAGCCTCTCAGTGTGAAGTAGTGAGCTGCAGCTGATTTAGGAAACTATGCACGTGCAAGGATGTCTAGAGAGATAGTAGATGAGCAGGTATTTTAATGTCTTATGGGCAGAACGGAATTTTATTTTTATTGAGTAAGAAGAAATTGCATTGGAGAATATTAAAGAATTCTGGATCCTGGCTGTCTGGTAGGAAATGGATTGTGTTGAAGAGGTGAAATGCATAGATTGAAAGTAAGGAAAAATAGTTAGGGTCATCTAAAAATTTAATTCAAGCAAGAAATAATGTTGGCTTGACCTAGGGCAGAGGAGTAGAGCTGGAGCGCAGCAGGTGAATTCAGATTACATTTCAGAGGCAAAAACCAACAAACTAGCTAAGGGATTAGATTTGGGACATAAGAGCAGAGGTAATCTTCTTCATGCAAATACATATCTTATGTTGAGCACAGCCTTTTCCCCACCCCCTTTCTAACCTTGCTGGCCCCTGTCTTCCCCTGATGAGGATAAGCAAGGCTGTGAAGCAAGGGACAAAACAACTGTTAGTGTTCATCTTCTGACAGGAAACAGACTTTGACAAAGTTCATTGGCCTGTTTAAACAATGAAAGTAGATCATTTATTAAATGGATTACTTCCAAGCTATATTCCTAAGATATTTTAGATACCTTCACCTCAGTTATATCTGGAAACAGACTAGACTGTATAATTGAGGGTGAGGCAGAGTCCATGCCTCTTCTGGTGGATTTTAGGAAATAGTATTGTAAATATTCTGAAACATACCACTCAGTGCATACTTTTTCTAAAATGTTTAGGATGACTTTATTTTTAAAAAATATTTTATTTACTTATGAGAGAGAGAGAGAGAGACAGAGAGACAGAGAGACAGAGAGAATGGGTATGCCAGGGCTTCCAGCCACTGCACACAAACAGTAGACACATGCACCACCTTGTGCATCTGGCAATCACAGACACAAACACACATGCACAGATACAAAGATCACTAATAAAAATCCATATTACATGATGCAATGAAATTCCATTTTCATATTATGGATGGTATTATAATGAAGTGACTGATTAAAATTATACTTGCTTGAATTTATATTTATTTCCTGTTAGTTGTATTTCACTGATAAAAGAGAATAATGAAAGTTTCTTTACTATTTGTGATAAATCTTTATTCGTATTACTGAATTTTCACCACATATGAAAATAGATGTGTAAAATAACCAGAATTTAAGTACCAACAGCTGAAAGAATATTTTAATATAGTGATAGTAAGATAATTTTAGTAAGGAATGGCAATATTAGATATTATTTTAATCTTTAACAATGAATTGATGCAATAGTATTTATATGTAAGAAGCATAATTAAATCTTACTGAGTATTATAGGATGAACTTTGCCTTATGAACAATGCTTTGTTAATTTAATTTTCATAACTAATTTTCATAATATGTAGAGGTGAAATTTGACAATTCTGGCCAGAGACAATTAAGAATTGATATGTTTCTTCTATAACTCTTTCTTTTCTAACTTTATTTATTGCTAATAGTTAGACACACAGTATGAACAAGTCTTGTGTTGGTACCCCATTTCCCTCCTTCCTGGCCCCAGTTCACTGAGGGCCCTCCTCAGTGGGATTGCTGGAATGGTTCATGGGATAGGGGTTTATGAATTGCATGAGCTGTAGCCCTGTTTTGTGTGTGTGTGTATGTTGTTGTTGTTGTTGTTGTTGTTGTTGAGGAAGAGGAGGAAGAAGAGGAGAACAATGTCTCTGGATAGTCTCCCTCTCTAGAGCTCTCTTTCTACTGCTGCAGCCTTGGCCTTCCCAAAGGTAGAGCTATACGAAGGTCACCTAAACTTCATTAAATTGCACAAAAGCAATAAACACTCTGAGTTAAGCTACTGCAATGCCAAGGTTATTTCATTTTGAAGGCAGTCTTCCTGATCATGACTAATACATTCACTGCAGTGCAGTTACTGCTTATTTGTTAAATTCTCATAGTATCCTGGAAAGGTATATTTAGTATTGGGAAGGTGTGTTTCATTCTTAGAAACCAGCTGACTGCACTCTTTCAATGTCATGAAACATTAATCACAGGTTATATGGGGAGAGACTAATTTTCCCAATTAACTCATAAATATTCAGCATAAAAATTCAAAATGAGTGACTGTGGAGATGGCTCAGTGGATAAAACACTCCCTGCTCAAGCCTGAGTACCCAAGGTTGATCTCTGGATCCCACATAAAAATCTGGAAGCCATGGTGGGCATTTTTAATCCCACTATATGATGGCAGACGGAAGAAGGAGGTAGGAAACTTCCCATGTGTTTATGTTCAACATAGCAAAGAACAACAGCTGAGATGGAGAGAGAGGAACCTGCCTCAAAATGAGATGGAAGTGAAGGACTGACCTTAACAGAGTCCTCTGAACTCCAGACGTGTGCCATAGACATTTGAGCATTCCCCTCACTTGCACATGAGCATGTGTATATACATACACGCAAAAGAATTGAAATGAGGATACAAAGAATTATGGTAACCATCCAAGTGAACACACACACTCAAAAGGTGATTTAAAGGAGGGTCGGGGGATGCATTAGAGTGCTCCCCAAATTGACTGTATTTGCGGCTTTTATTCAGTTTCAGGCAGTCAAAGCTACAGGGGAGTCAGAGCATCAGACAGATCATGAGTTGTTTGTTTAGGTTTATCAGGAAATCTTTGCTGAAGCCATGAGTTCCTTGTGTCCTAGGAACTCTACCCAAGGTGCATAGTATTCTATGTCCTGGGGCTTAGCCTGTGCCAAGTAACCTTTTGTCAATTACCTTGATATCCACAAAGACTATCTGTACTAATTAGCTGATTGATCCTGTTTCCTTGTAGAATGTTTGTAGATTATTTTACTTATGTTAACAATACAAGATCATTGAAAAGATAAAAGAAATATTAAGACTAGAATAAACAGCCATGAAAAGAGCCCTTAGATAAGGGATTGCCAGGAGCTATAGGGAGCCCAAGCTAAGATTTTTGAGCAAGGAGTATATATTGCAGGACAGTAAGTTAAGTATATTGTTACTGAATCTGTTAAGGGTTTACAGACCACTGGCTTCTAAAGTATAGTAGGTAGTAAAAATATTTATTCATGGAATGAGTTGGTCTTTCCTATAAAGACAGTGCTTTCTCTTTGATAGTGATGTAATAGAAAACATGAGCCAATAACTTCTCTGTCTGCTACAGCAAGTGGTTTTTCAGGTCTGGCCATGGAGTCTTGAGGGTTTGCTCCTGGACTGAGGAGAAATGCTGTCTGATGCTCTTAGACAAAGGCATTGTCTCAGTGTTTCCTTTCAAATATCCTAGATGGCAATGAAGTATTACGAAATGGGATGCTTGGTGTTCTGCTCTCAGGGGAGATAACCTCCAGGCTGAAATTCTCCTTTGAGGAAGCCATTGGCAAAGTGAAGATAAAGCTGACTGGCAAATGCTACCATGGCAGATCTTTAAATATTTGCACCAAGAAATAAAACATTCTTCTAGTAATATCTTGGGCTCACTGGGAAGGTCTATATCCACACTGTGCTACTTGGGCAGAAGATTTAGAGGGAAAAGTATGATTTTAATTGACTTTTTAAAATCATGTCTTTTATTTATCTGCTAAGTACAATTTAAGCTACCTGAGTAGAAAGGGGGAACACACAGATCACTGAGAACAAAATGACAGGTTGATTTAAGCGTAATGTGATTGTCATAAAACTGGATAAACAGGTAAGCATTTCACTTGATACTACCTGGATTCCTGAGACTTTCCTGTCCTTTGGGGTGCTTGCCATGCCAGCAGCCATTTATGCCATTGGACTTTCTGAACCTGATGAGGGTAGCATGGTTTTTAATGGAGTTTCCCGGGTACAAGAATTCAAAGCTCCATCGCTGGACCACTTGTCAGTTTTATCTTCACACTGCCAGGCTTCTGCAAATGAGAATTTCAGCCTAGAGGTTATCTCCTCCGATAGTAGAACACTAAGCACCCCAATTTTTATAGTTCATTGCCATCTAGGATATTTAAAGGAAAATACTAGGGCAGTGTTTCTTTCTCAGGAGATTAGATAGCATTTCTCTTCATTGGTGGCAGCACAATTGCTGTACCAGGAAGAAAAACCACTTGTTGAAAGTTGACAGAGAAATTACATCTACAGTTATCCTACCTTACCTCTCTCTGGATGAGAAAACAGCAGGTGTGAGAGAGAGCATGTCTCTGCCTTAGAATAGATATTTTTAGTACTGATTATGTTATAAGATTTCTGAGATATATAGACAAGGGCTTTGCCCTCATAGATTTTTGTATTTTAATACTGGAAAAGCAGAGGGATAGATAATAGTTCAAACATCATTTGGTTGATTGCTTTAACTCTAAGATACAACTTACAATGAAAGGTGTCTTCCTCACCATTGGTCAGTCAGTAATTCAGATGTAGTTGTGATTTCCAGGCTATGTCCAACTCTGTCCAAAGAGAAGGGTGATGCTGCTGCTTCAGCTGGTGGTGTGTGTTGTTAGCACCACACAGATTAAGCCTCATTGCCATTTCCAATCTTCAAGATTACATGGCAGTTTAGCATTACTTCTTGAAGTCATTACTTCAGAAGAGGAAAAATCATCAGTGGAACCCAAGGGTGATATTAATGAAGCTAAGATTTACTTTTGAATAATAACTGATGACAACTTTGTATTTTACTGTAAGACAATAAATGACACATTTATATTCTCCTTTTTACTCAAATGGTATACAAATAGTAGTAGTATACAAAGAATACAAATAATATGTGATAAAAAAATTCCTACATGAGTCTGAAAAGCGCCTCTGAATAAATATTCAAGCAAAATATAAAATGGTGATGAAATATTGTATCATAATTTAAATGAGGATGCAACTTGGTTAGAGTAACAAAATAATGATACATTTCAGAATGAATAGTTTTTAGTGTCAGCGAAATATATTTGATAAATCACAAATGCAAAGCTTTGGAAGTTTTGAAAAAGAATAAAAGCATAATGAGGAGTTTGAAATGGATGGAGAAGGAAAGAGGTTCTTTGCACAGGTGCTCTGAGATTTCTCTGGGGAGGCTTAGGCCGAAGCTGGGATGAAAAAAAATGAGCCATACTCCATGGAGGATGCTCAACCAGAAACAGAAAGATCAAAAGGATCTGAGAGTAGAAAGTGGTATCGTTAAGCATAGAGAAAGCTGATGTGAGGATGGAGATCTCGTGATATGTTTCAACAGACAGAGACATTAACTTGCACAATTCTGACATCGCCCTTCCCCAGCGAAGGTTACCTTGCAAATCATTTGGAGAAGTTCAGGCTAACCTCATGACATGGCTGTTCTCTGTATCATGCACAGCGCTGCTTGGTCTAGATTCTTTCACTATCTAGAGATGCAAACATCTGCACCTGTCTGTACAGTGTCCTTATGGCACCTTGATGTTGCAGCATTCCTGTCTCACAAGATGGATAGGATCACAATGATGAACACTCTTTACCAGAAGCATGTTGGAAATGAACCTGGGACCTAGAGTCATTTCCCCTTGCTTGTCCCTCCATCCACATGAGTTTCTGCCAATGACAGCCTCCTGTTGAGAGTCACATTCTCAGCTTTCTCTCCTTTCTCTCACCCTCTCATGTTCTGTCCAGTCCTTCACGCAATCTCCCAGGCAGGCTGGTATGTTAGTCTTTCCTTTTATTGTCTGTTTCAACTCTAGCTTTCCTGTCCTGCCTGCCACCTCCCCAGGTGCCATGGCTTATGATGAGATTATGTCCCAATGAATCCATGGTTAGTTGAAGATATCCTTAGTCAAAAATAAATCTGAGGAGGTGGCTCAGTGGACAAAGATCTTGCCATGCAAGCGTAAGCACCTGAGTTTAGGTCTCCAGAACCTACATAAAGAAAGGCATCATTGTGTGAGTGTCCACAATCCCAGCACTCCTACAGTAAAAAAAGGCAGCAGAATCTTTTGGAAGGCCAGCTAGCCTTGCATTTGCATTTGTGAAAAATGAGGCGCTCTGCCTCAAATAAGGGGGATGCTAAGAACCAACATCTTGTTTGTCCTCTGACTTCTACACACATGTCAAAGCATTGTGTACTCACACGCACACTTGAACACACAAACAAACACACAGAAAAAAATGCACTTAATATACCTTCATAACCTACTCACTATCATAGCCTAGCCTGTTTTAAGATGCTCACAACACTGACATTAGTGTACTTAAACTCACATAACCTGAGTCCCATTGTTCCCTAAAGTGGTGGCTGGCTCCTATAACCTACTGAGTACTGTATAGACACCATCAGTTGCTTGATTTTCTGTTCACAATGATTATTTGGCATACCACAGGCATGAGGAAAATATCAGAATTCAAAGTTGGCTCCTACTGTATGCTTACTGCTTTTAAACCATCATAAAGTAGAAAAGTCATTAGTGAAACCACTCTGACACTGCTGTCTGTATTTAACTTGAAGTTCATTTCTACTTGAAGAAACTGCCCTTTTAACATGAAATGAGCAGTGCATTATTCATGCCCTCACAGTGGTTGTCATTAACCCCACAAGGCCTGCACAGTACTGAGGCTATCAGCATCTTCATATAGAGCACAGGGGAGGACAAAGGAATGAGCCTTAGAGAGAGGGTGTGGCTCAGGGGAATATGCATGTGAAAGGAGGTCAAAAGAGAGTGATGGTAGGACAATATCAAATTAAAGTATGTACGTGTATTAAAATTATCACTGAAAATAAAAATAGAAGCTCAGGTGCCAACATTCATTGTATACTCTCGTCAGATCAATTCTGATAATTAGGTACACTTATATAAGATATAATGATTAAATCAAGATAATTATCAGTTCCTTCCAGTAGTGATTTCTTTATTCCTGCAGCCTTTGAGCTCTTCTCCTCTAGTTATTCACACTCTCCTATTCATGATAATAGTACACTGCTGACTCTAGCCATGCTATTGTACCACAGAAGACAAGAACTTACTCCATGTATGTTTTGGTACATGTTGTCAAACATCCTTTGATCCCCTCCTAGTCTCCCCAGTCTCTCTCTAGACTTCACTATTCCTTTTGATTTTAAAATAGTTTATTCATATTTTCATTAGTATGCTGTTGATTAATTTAGGCATTGTCAAACACAACTTGTTTTAGTTGACTCTCTGTCCCATCTGCCCACATTCCCTTGACTCACCTGGAGCCTCTTCCCCTTTCTCTTCTGTGTTCATGTCACATGTGTCTGTCTGTTCGTCTCCCACCTTTTCCTGTTGCTTTTACCTCTTCTTATTTTGACTCTTGGTCACCTTTCTAGCTTTTAGGCTTGATTCACATTTTCATATATATAGCATATGAGAGAATATGTGGTTTTGGGATCTCTGTGTTTGATTAACTGAACATAATTCTTTCCAGGTCCACTTATTTTCCTGCAGTTTTTACCATTTCATTTTTTTTTTACAGCTGAACCACATTTTTATTATCCTGCTGATGGGCAGCTAGGCTGGTTATGCTTCCTTGATATTGTGAATAGAGCAGCAATAAGCATGAATGAGCAGCTATGTCTGTAGTATTATGTGGTGTCCTTTGGGTACATGCCCAGGAGTGATACACCGAATCATTTAGAAATTCTGTTTAAAATCACTGGGCTGGAGAGATGGCTTAGATGGATTTATTTAAAAGGCCTGGTAACCTGGGTTCTATTCCTCAGTACCCACATAAAGCCGGACTCACAAAGTATTGCATGTGTCTGGAGTTTGTTTGCAGTGGCAGGAGACCTGGTCTACTCATTCTCTCTCTCTCTCTCCCTTCTTGCAAATAAATAAAAATATTTTTCAAAGTTACCTTTTTATAAACTTCCACAAAGGAGATAGAATAAGCAGTATTTATCCTCCTGTGTCTGACGTATTTCACCTAATAGTTATATGCTTCGATTTCATCCATTTTATTGTAATATTAAGAGTCCATTATTTTATGGCCTAATAATCCACTACATTTGTATTTGTTGCCAACTTTTATGATAATAATTTTGTGTCACTGCTTTAAGGAGTCATCTGATTCTGGTGTGCAATGCTTCCTATAGCCTTGGTAGCCAGGATTTATACTTTTATTTTTTCCTTTCTCTTTTGATCACAAGTAGAAAAGAAATGAGGTACTTGTGGAGATGTGGCTGGGAAGTGACTTATTTATTTTCATGTGCTCCTTCATGACTAAAGATGATCACAGGAGGCAGTGTCACAGGTTGAAGGGTTGCATGATGGGTAAGAGGGTAAGACCTATCTTTATGTTGCCTGATGGGTAAGAGCTTCCTTATTGTTCAGCCACTCTTCAGGCTTCCTCGGGAGCTGGCACACAATGCTACCTGGAAGGATTTTTAAAAGAAAATGAAATTGCAGAAAGGAGAAGAGAAAGACAAACAAACAAAAACCAGAGATCACAGGAATGTGAAAGACCTTGCTGCTTTGAATCAGAGGCAGCATGCGTCAGTGTTCTTCCCAGTTCCTTGCAGTATTCTGTCTCTCATATTATATTTTATCCTATGTAGAATTCGTATTTTCCCCAATATTTAAGATACCATTGCAGAACATGTGCAATGTTCGGCATAACACTTGTGGTCTTGGCATTAATTTGGCAACTCAGCTGAATCCTGAGATGTATGAAGTCTGCATTTCTAGGCCACCTAAGAACAAGCTAATTTATGAGAACAGTGTCATAACTAAGATTTACGAGTGGCAGCAGCAGCAGAAGCAGCAGAAGCAAAAACACTCACCATGGACATTCATTGAACAGGTTCGGTGTTGGATAAACTTGCATTATCTGTGCAGATTATCAAATTTTATCTTCAGAGTTAATCTGCCAGGTAGGCATGATTTTCAGCATCCTTTTAGACTTCAGTGAAACAAATGTGTTAAATGAGAATCTAGAACCTTCCTTGGGGTGGATGTCTCTATGTGGAGATGTGTATGGGCGTGTTCATGTATGTGAGTTTGGGCACACCCATGCCACAGTGCCCATGTGTGCTTCAGGTATCGGCCCTAGCTTCCCCCCTCATCTGAGGTAGGGCATCTCTCTCTGTTCACCACTGCATTTGCCAAATGAGCTGGTCCACAAGCTTCCAGATCATTCTTTCTCTGCTTCTCTTCATACCATAGGTGCACTAGAATTACATATGCCTGCCACAGCATTTGGCTTTTTATATTGGTTCATGGGATCTAAACTGAGGTATTCACATTTATTTGCATGGCAATCACTCTATCTAAAGAGTCATCTCCCTACCCCAAAAGCAGAAGATCACACCAGAATATTCTTTTTTCAAATCAAATGACATTTTTCTCCATACACAGAAAATATAATCATTAAACTAATTGTCTCAAAAACAGAATTTATCTAGAAAAAAAACTTTTAAATACATTTCACTTCATTCCTTCTTATTTTTTGTAAAATATATTGTTTGAGAAATTATTTTTTTTTAAATTTGACAATATGAAATATACATCATAATATTCATACCATAAAGTCTCTTGGGATTTTATGACAATATTGAACACCTATAAGGTATTTCTCAAGTCATTCTTGGGTAAAGGTGGGCATAAAACTTACTAATTACTAACTTTTTAATGCTGAATTCACAGAAGAGATTGACTAATTCATTGGTGATTATGGTTAACAATAAATTACATGGCACTTTATGAGTGGTATAACAAATTGAAAGATGAGATTTTAGTGTCACAGTGCTTATCTTTATGGGGAAAACAGAATATTAAATTTATATTGCCAAGTGAATAGAAAAATAAAGCTGGACATAAATGCAAAAAAAAAAAACTGGGGCCTCTAATCAATAAGCATTGTTGGTGATGAATAGTTAGTCTGTGTTCTTTTTGGAAGGCCTGCAAAAACAAGGAAAACTGCACATATAATCCTGCGGGGACTTTTCTGTTTGTGCCAGTTTTTGATGTACCCCAAGTTTTAACTGCTGCTTCATAGATGCTCTGAAGTCTGTGAGCTCTTATGCTGGTGCCACTGGTTTTTACTGGATGTGGGCCATGGAGTGAGACACTTGCTGTCTGGGGGCAAGTGTGGTAGGTACACATTTTAGTTAAGCCATTCAGAATGTGTGTAGAATACACAAATGTGTAGAACATCAGTCAGGGTTTTTCTTTTCCCCTTTCCCGTTTACTCCCAATGGTGTATCCATCATTAAAGTAAGATCCCTCTAGAACACATGTATCTGCATTTAACCACTGAACACACCTCCATGGCACTTCATGCTCTAGTTTCTTCTCAGATAAGCCAGGATAGATCTCACACTTGCCAGATATAATGGACAGAAATGGAACTCTGCAGAGCTAGGTTAATATCTTTCTCCCAAATTTTGTGGCAGAGGTGGAGAGAGGTAATATATTAAAGGAATGGGAAGTCTAGTACTCAAGAGAGTGAGCAAATGTAAGTGCTTGGAACCAGGCCAATGAAATCCTGTGCTGTGGGGGTCATCGCTTTCCTCATCCTGTCATTCTTAGTGTTGGATGATTTTTCATATTCCTCTTTTGTAAAAACACATACATTCTTTAAAACGAACTGCAGTCATTGCTTGTGAAACCAACAAACAAAACCTGAGCTAGTATGCAAGTCTGTTAGGACTGGAATGCAATGTTAAAATGTGATCGGTATAACTTACTTCATAGCTAGCTCAGAACTTCATAAGTATGTAATGATCAGTGATTGTTAGAACCAGATTACAATTCAGACTTTCACACAGCATGAATGTGGACACCCCCTGAGCAAATCCAAAGCAAGAAATATAGTTAATTCAATGCTGTTATGCAAGCATGAGGACCTGAGTTCAATCCCAAGAACCCATGTTAAACATAGAGACAAATCACACTGTGAATGGTTGGTGGTATACATTAAAGAATCCAGCACTTGGGAGGCAGAGGCAGGAGGATCACCATTAATTTAAGGCCACCCTCAGGAGCCTGATACTACATAGTGAAGTCCATGTCGGCCTGGGCTAGAGTGAGGCCCTACCTCAAAAGAGAGAGAGGGGAGACACTCTTATGATCTCATTGGTGGAAAGGCAAAGTGAGGAGGAACCTTGTTCCTGCGCACTGTGGCTCACCTACTTGGTGAACTCTAGGACACTGAGAAACCCTGTTTCCAAAAGTAAATGACACCCAAGATTGTCCTCTGGGTAAACATAGTACACATAAACACACACATAGAGGGAGAGAGAGAGACAGAGAGAAAATTTTGTCACTCTGTTCCAATTTTCTTGTCTAGGACAGTAGTAAGCTGGCTTGTGTGACACACTGGAATTATCTGGAAATGTTCAAGAAAATCTCTCAAGTCCATATCACACCTGTATTAATTGAAGCAGAAGTACTGGAGGTGGATCTAGGTGCTATGGTTTTTAAAATGCCCATGAAACTCCAATGTGCAGCAAACTGAAGACAGTGAGCTGGGCTCCCTGGGCAGTGGCTCCTCTTTTGCCGTGTCTGTCATTATTCCCCATTTCACACCCTGCCCAAGACAAGACTCTTGTTATTCCCTACATCACACTCAAAGTTCCAATATAATGATCTTTCTATTGCTTTAACTTTATTGTTTTCCTATTGAAGATCTCCCTGATGAAGTAAAATAGCAAAGGCATAGGTAGTGTGGGCAATAACTTTGTCTGTCGGTTAGCAGACCTTAAACCCCTGAAATCTCTGTGTCTCCTCTTCTATCCCAGAATATCTGCAGAGCAGTTTAAACACTTCTGCTCCAGTCTCAGGACTTCCAGAGCAGCTGTCAGAGCTCATGAGATTAGTTACTCCAAGGTCACTGTGGTTTGTAAAATGACTTTTAAAACTTTAAATGAATGATTTCACAGGTATTTCTATAACAATCTTTTTTCTTGCAGTATGTCCTGCTGTGTAGGAAGAAAATATAGAATCATGGTGTTTCCTCAATAACATGTTTCTGGGTCTCTAAGAGAATTGCACAAATGATAAGCAAGGACATGTCATTTGCATAACATCTGTTATCATATTTTGCTTATGTAATAGTTATTTGAAGTGATATATATGTACATATATATATATAGAGAGAGAGAGAGGCAGGCAGACAGACAGACAGACAGACAGACAGACAGAAAGAGAGAAAGAGAGAAGTATTAGAATGCCAGAGCCTCTTACCATGGCCAATGAACTCCAGATGTAAACACCACTTTGTGCGTCTGGCTTTACATAGTTATAGAGAATCAAACCCAGGCCAGCAGGCTTTGCAAGCAAGTGCCTTTAACAATTCAGGCCATCTCTCCAGCCCTGTCATTTTATTTTGATAAGACTACATATGTGAGCCCCTTTATTGGAGAATGGCAATGAAAGCAGCCATGGTAGTAGCTCTTAGCACTTGAAGATGAAAGTTGAAAGATCAGGATATTCAAATCTGCCACAATGGCATAACAATTTTGAGGCCAGTCTGGGTGACATGAGACCATTTCTAAAACAAGGAGAGTGCAAGAGAGAGAGAGAGAGAGAGAGAGAGAGAGAGAGAGACAGACAGACAGACAGACAGACAGACAGACAGACAGACAGACAGACAGAGAAAGAGATAGAGGGCAGAAATTGTTTCTTTATATCTTAGTAAGTGCTCAACAAAGGTGAGTTTTCTCTTTAAACATGTTAGTTAAAAATCTGTACTTTTATTTAAAGGGACACACTGAGTATGATCTCTCACACCAATATGGGTTTGGAAAGCACTGACCACTAAGGAGCAGATGAGAGATACAAGGAGAACTGGGTGGAGGATATCTTTCCTGGTGAGATATCCTTCTCGTTACAGAATCCTAGGATTGGTTCCCAGTCCTATTGGACTGAAGGACATGTTCCCAGTGTACTGCACCATGCTAGTGACCTCTGGGTACAGGGAAGTCCAGCTGAGTTTGTGCCTGCCATCTACCATCTGCTTGGGCTTCTCCAAAGGGACAGAACAGTGGGAAAACTAATGCATGTGATGAAGTGTAGACTGCAGTTTTGTGTGCTCGTGTATGCATGTGCCTTGCGTGTGTGTGTGCGTGTGTGTGTGTGTGTGTGTGTGTGTGTGTGTTTGTGTGTGTGTTTCTGGGAATCCAGCACAGGGCCTTGTACATGCTAGGCAAGAGTACTTAACCACTTTCCATTCCAGGTCAACCTGGTTACCTTTCTTTAAGAATGATTAGCAGGGAAGAACTGAGATCTGAGACCCTGGAGCTCTGTCCACGGGGAAGGAACAATTAAGAGTGGAAAGGGTTTCCTCTTACTTCTGTGACTGTGAGTCACACTGTGGTGCCTGCTGGAGCCTTAGTGAGCTTTCAACCTCATTGGTCTCCTGCATGTGACATATATGAGACATGAATGTGTGGAGTGGTATCACTGCTGTTTGCTTTACTGAAATGAACATGTTATGATGTTTAGATGTTCAGAGATAACAAGCTGTTGGTAGTATGAAAAGCTCGATCCACTGCCTAGTGAGGGCATCAAAGACCATCCAGATGTAGATTTGCTAGATTATAGACAGCTTGGAATTTTCAGAAATAAATTCTTAAGAACACTTTGTGCTCTTCTAGAGGCACACAGTAAACATGTAATTTGATTCCTAACAATGTTCCTAATACACTGTCCCAAGTCTGTAAATGAGCAACTTTCAGGGAAACCCATGTGAATCCATTTGAACCTAGGTCTGAATACATATAATTTTAAATAATTGTTGTAGAATAAACATTTCCTTGACCATTTTCCTCTAAACAGTTTTTTAAGTCTGAAACAGAGATCACTCATAAGCGCTTAGGGAAGAAATCCTCCTGGTATGATACAACGCAGAAATAATAAGAAACTGTGGTGCATGAATATGTTCTTGTTATGTGAGGTTATGTGTTAGGTCAGGCCCTTTTATTTATTATGTCTTTTGATCTAAAAGTAGAACCCTCTGATGTATATATTTAGCCTTATTATCAAAATAAAGATATGAGAATTGAAAGAGCTGCAGTTTCTGTTCAAGGTCAAATAGCCGGGGACCAGGAAACTCAGCCTTCAGGGTTGTACATGATTTTTCCCCTCTAAGGCATGGTATGCAGAGACACCTTTCCCAGAATAATTACCTACTCTTCTTGTTTTTGTTTTTATTTTTGAGACAGTGTCTCACATTATAACCTAAGCTAGCCTGAAACTTTTAACAAGAATCACTTAGCAACTCTCCTGTCTCAGCCTCCCAAGTACTGCGTTTCAGGCCAGGTGAGTGAGTGGTACCATGATTGCCTTTGACCTGCCAGTTTTATGCCTACCTTTTTCTCATTGTTACTTACAAAAGAAACCACAAAGGTTTGAATGTCCTGAAAACTTTGCTTCAGGGAGAAATAATATCTCAAGGAGACATGTAAATGAGTAATATGGAAGACACTGACATTTTTGTCTGACCTCCACACACATGCACATGGGGTGTGCACCTCTGCTCATACATACACATACACATAACAGACACCATAGCACAAACATATACTACATCACGTATACTACACACATATAAAAATATAAATACAAGAAGGCAAGTCGAAAAAAATTGTATGCTGACTCAACTTTATAAAAATACTAGCTAACTGGATGTTTTTTGTTGTGCTGATCTTGAAAATACCTCAAAAGTAACCTTACTGACATTTCTGAGTTCTCTAAAATTCCTTAATGTAAATATTACATTAGTTAAGTGAACTGGGGAGCCTTTTGGCATGCAGCTTTTCAAAAACCCATATTTTGCTGAGCTGCTAAAATGCACATGGTTTGAGCTAGATCTAATGCTGAAAACAGTTTCATAAATTATTTAGAGTGGGATTTGCCTATCAAAATTCAGGTTAGTATACACTAATACTAAGCATCTAAACTTTTTCTAACCACTTTGATAAATAAAAAATAAATTCAATGACTTTACTCTGAGTTCATAGAGAAGACACTACCAGAGCTGATTTAATTAAAGCATTTACAATGCGTCCACTTGGTCCAGACGAGGACTGAGGATATGTAAGTCTTCTACCTATGTGAGTCACTTGAGGACATGTCATTCAGGGCAGCCCACTGCCTGGTTTACAGCGAGTTGCTGTTGCCTCAGTCCAGTGAAAGGCCACTGGTGCCTTGCAGTGAAACCTACCTTGTGGAAATGACCCCAAGCTGCTTTGACTTTTATTTCAACAGCTGCCTATGCCAAATGAACTTTTCCTCCCTCCTGTCTGACAACCCTGAAAATACACTGGAATTTATCTTGCTCGATGCCCTTGATCTTTGTTATATTTGCGATGGAGGAGACTGGCACCGAGGAGCTCTGCTGTCTTGACTTTCGAGGGGAGGGAGAGAGAGGAGGAGGAAGGCAAGACTCCTTGGCTTGAGCCTGTAAAACAAAATACCTGGGAACCCTCAGCATCTGGTGCCTGGCACACTCCAGCCTCACAAGCTCTGTGAACAGGAGCCGAAGAGGCATTGCTAAGTTGAAGGTCACACTTCTCACCCAGCACACTTCCTGTAGCAATGGTCTTAGAACTAATTTCCTGCAATCACCATTTATATATTATTTATTCTCTTCTCGGACAGACTTTTATGTTCAATTGCTTGCTGGACACTAGTCATTCCATAGGTCACCAATATGACTACATTTCACCATGTTACATCAATTCAACATGACTAAATATTTGTTCCAGCCCAATATGCCTTGCTTTCTGTAACCCAAACCATAGGCAATAGTTAGGAGTGTGGTTCTTGGGCCTTTGACAGGTAGAAGGAATTTTTTATTACTTCTCTCAATGATCCAGAGCCAGGTGCTAATGAATGGAGTAGATATTAATACAGAGAAAAGGCAAATTCGTATTACAGAAATACACAGTCCCATGAGGAATTTAATTCAAAGAAATGCAGGTAGTGTGTACAGAAAAAAAAAGGCCATCTGAAAATAATCTTTTAAAAGTTAGAATTAAAGTTGTAGCTTTGTTAACAAGTTAATTATTTTTCATTTGAATTCATGAATTCAGAATACAGAAAAAAGAACACCATCTTAAGCATATTTAATTACTAGAACTCGTGGCTTCTGGATAATATTGACTGAGTTCAGTGGGTTTAAACATTAATAGACCACTTATTAATAATAGATGCTGGTGCTCATTATTTACCATTAACTAGTCAACCATGGGCTTGTCTCCACAGACTAATAAAGAAGTGATTTAATACAATCAACTTGACATTTCAAGAACTTTTTACTTAAAGAGCTGAGAGCGTGCTTCTGCTATTCTCTTTGCTTGTCATACACAGACAAAGAGGAAGAGAAGGTTTCCATTTGTAAAGGGCATCGACAGAAAAGACCATATCTTTTCTCAGTAGCAGCTTCCCAGCTCGAGCCATGCTACAGGCATTTCACTCCTGAGTTTGTGTTTGCTTTTGATTGTTTTTGAAATAAAAACATTACTGTCCAAGTAAGACATGATGTCTAATAAGTATTCCCTACCATGGAAGTGCCCAGGGCAAAAAGAAACCATTAAAACAAAAAGGAAGAAATAAACTCCCACAGCTTTAAATGGTTTAAATTGTTTGGGAAAAATGAAATTTAAACACATTCATCTGTAGTGGAGTAGGAGATCCAGGGGTCCTGCGTCTACCCTCCTCCAATAGAATGATTTTCCCTTCTTATATCAGGTAGCTCATGTTCTCTCTCTCTCTCTCTCTCTCTCTCTCTCTCTCTCTCTCTCTCACTCTCTCTCTCCCTATTCTCTCCCTATTTTTTCCACCATCCTCTTATACATGCAAAATTATCAGAGTCAAAGCAATCTGTATAATTGCAAGTTATTTTTCCTTTCAAAAGAGCTTTGATATTTTGAAGAAAAGAGCATATTTTTATGTATTGCAAGTATTTAAAAAGAGCCAGAATAAAGATTCTTGTATTTTTCTCAAGTTTGTTGTTTTGTTATCAGGGAGGTAATATTCAATAAGCACAAGTTTCCTCAACTATAAAATAAGGATAATGTTTATGCAAGGAAGATTTTTTTTGAAAACTAAGTAAATGATGTTTGTGAAAAATCTAGTTTAGTGTTTGGTGCATATTCAAAATAAGTTAGGAATTATTGAGTGTCCCTTTGCGCATTTATAAAATAAGGTAACTGTACCAGTGGTACTCCAGGAGCCATGTAAACCAGGTATCATGAGAACAGGATGAAGTGGTCCATGATGACTACAGAAAGGGAGAGCATTACTATAATAGTTTATATGAATTGTCAGAATAATTTTATGGCTGGTGACTCTACATAAAAAATGGAATTATATTCCCATGGGTTTTGCATTTTTAATTACTTCATTTTGTAGTGATTAATTTTAATGCAGTTTAACAAAAGTATTGGTCTATGGAAGACAGTCAACAAGAGAAATGCAATAAAATCTTGTTTTGTCCCACAGGGCTTGGGCCAGATGACCTCTGAGGTTTCTAGCTTTACATTTCTTTAATTCTGGATAAGCTGTACACTTCTTAAAACACTCGTTTTCAAAGCATACTCATGATAGACACAGATTTTTAAGTTAAAATTGCTTCTCTAAATTAAAATTCTGAATATGTACTGCTGAATATTTATTCACATTGTCACCTGGATTAAAGGGATGTTATAGATGCCTAAGGAAAACCATGTGTCTGCATTGTTGACAGTCAAATTAAACTTTCAATTTGTTCCTTAATCTATTTGGTTGTTGCTGAAAAGCCAAGGGAGACCACAGAAGGATGGCAAGGCGTGGTGTCAGTACCTTCAGTCACCTTTGATAGATTCAAAAGGATATCACTTGCTTCTCAAGCATGACATTTCCTATAATTTCAATGTATCTGCCATAAGTGGGCAAGGCAGCCAGTGTAGTTTCATCATGGACCTGCAATATACAACGTTCTGATTTGTCTTGAAACAACATGCTGATTCTTTCTTTCAGGGTACTCCTGGTCTATTTTTGAAAGGAAAGCATGTGACCAGAAAAACAGATTCACAATTATTTGTCTTGTTTTTAAATGTGTGTTCTGAGGTTCAAACTCAGGCCCTTTCAGGAGCTCCTGCTTGTCTGGCAAGTGTTCTTACCCGCTGTAGTCATTTGAATGTGATTATATAAACCTGTGGATCCAAAGACTCAGATGTTTTATTAAAATGGAGTTTGCAACTTCATCCCCTAGCAGATAGATCCTTGCTAGAGAGGCGTATCATTGGGGACTGATCTGAATTCCTGCCCAGAGGTGAAAGAGCTTTTTGAGTTTCTGGTGTTCTGGTTTGCTGATTGTTGGTGTTTGATGGCTGCAGCTGTTTCTCTCTGATTAAATGTATGGAAACAGTTTTTTTTCCACCATTAATGGAACTTCACCTGGATCTGTAAACCTGAAATAACCCCGCCCCCGCAAACTGTGTCTGTTTGGAAGTTTGTCCTTGTAATATGTCGATGACTACAACACCCTCTGAAACATCTCCCATCCTCACCAAGAAGTTAAGTGTGTTTCCAAGAGGAACAGAGACTGCCTTGCAGAAATGAGTCTCTAATAAAAGGAAGCATTGATAAAGAAAGAGAAAAGGAGGAAGAGAGGATCACATGCAGAGTGAACAGAATAAAGTTTCCCTGATGTATAGTTAATATATAAAATTCTCTCTCTCTCTCTCTCTCTCTCTCTCTCTCTCTCTCTCTCTCTCTCTCTCTCTCTCTCTCTCTCTCTCTCTCTCTCTGCTATGGGGAATGTCAGGTGATACATTTTTTCCAGTTTGAACTTCTCTTAATGGAACTGCATCCGTCATCCAGATCATGAACCTATGCTTTAAGCATCCACAGAAAGATAACCAAAGACAGAGATGCTACTTAAGGAGATGGTTATATTATTCAGTTAGAGGACCATAGTCTCTCCAGCATGAGAATTGTAAGAATTGGAGAAGGGTAGGAAATAAACTCGGGATTTATTAGAACTCACGCTATTTTTATGCAGTCATTGCTATTGTTTTATTAATAAGCACCTAAAATTCTTCTTTAATTAATAGCTACTATAGGAACATATTTTTCCTGAAGAGACTTACTCATAAACAGAGGTGATTTATTTCTTGAACTTAAAATGTTTCCATAGAATAAAGAAGTATGTATGTTAATATATGTAATGGCTGAAGAGAAAAACAGTGTTTAACATCTTCTTATGCCAGTTGCTGCAAATATATTTTTTCCTGAGATCTGAATTATCTATGACTCTTCCTCAAACTTTCATAAAATTAAAAGGGGGACAAAAATAAATAGGCAAAAAAGTTAGACTCATATATTAGACATTTCCCTGTTATGATGGAAGATCTGTAACACCACCACAGTGAATTTCAGAGTGGTAGATAAAAGGCTTGGGCTAAAGACACAACATGAAGGCCCTGATTAATGTTAACCATGCCCAGAGAACCTACAATCCAGCTGCAGGCATTCTATACATTGTTGGAGCCTTCTTATATGCATACCCTTTCTCAGCATATCTTCCAGCTCCAGAATTACCTGGAGGTTTTTCCTCAAGTTACAACCTCTTGCTTAGAAGTGTCTTCCCTGGAAATCATTTAGGAAAAGTTTGCATATTTGGTGAATGAGTGACTTTAAAGCATTGTTAACTACAAAATCAACTGCAACAGCAATGTCCATAAAACCATTTCAGAGTTGTATTCATTCATTCATTCATTCATTCATTCATATTTTTTCAGCCTGGATGTGTGTTAGGTATATTGGATAATACAGATATGTTACCATTCATTAAATAAATAAATTTAAATTTTAAATTTATTCATTAAATAAATTATTATTTTAATAATGATACTATAAGGTAAAGTAGTTCATGGAGCTTACCTTTGTAAAGGAATTATCTTTAGCATTGGCATTGAGCAAATTCCAAGGCATGTAATATTATCTCCATTACATAAGTGAAGAAACTAAGGCCCCCAAAATTGAGCTCCTTGCCAGTTACACAACTAGTAAGTCTATTTCCATAGTTTCTTACTCTGATATTGGTGAATTTTATGTTGGGAGGAGGAAGCCTCCTCTTCCCAAAACCCAATGGATTTCATCTTTTTAATGGGATTTTGGTTTTTAAGGATCTATGTATTGACTTACTCTTTTGGTATAATGAATTATCACAAATTTAGCAATTAAAGGCAGCTCTTAATATTGTCTCACAGTTTTCATGGCTTGGGAGCTCAGTCATGGTTTGTCTTCTGCTGAGATGCAGACTGAGGTGTCAGCAGGATCTCATACTCTCATTTGAGGTTCAAATTCCTCTTCCAAACTCACCATTGATGGACTTCAGCTGTCTGGTTGTGGTTTGAATGTGAAACATCCTCCACAAGTTCACTGAACTCTTGGTCCACAGCTGGTGACAGTATTCTGAAAAGGTTTTGGAATCTTGAGGACATGGAACCTCACTGGAGGAAGTGGGTCACTGGCTATGGACCTGGAGGTTCTTCAGCCAGCATGCTTTGTGTCGATTCTCTGTGTCCTGATTACATACAGATTTAATGTGACTAGGCCTCCCACTCCTGCTCTTGTGCCTTCCCCACCTTGCTGGACTGTGTTCCCTCAAACTGCAAGCCAGAACAGATGATTCCTCCCTTAAGGTGCTCTTATCACAGCATGGGTTTTAATATCCAGTGCCCTGGGTTCCCAGAGACCACCATTATTCCCTGGCACCTTACCCTCTCCATAATGCAGCTTCTTCAAAACCAACAAGAGTGTCCCTACTACTTCTGGTCACTACCTATTGGAAGAGTCTCTTGTTAAGGTCTGCTGTCCTAATTTTCTCCTTAGGGCAATAATTTCCACTTGATGAACTCAAAATCAAATGACTAAGAACTTTAATTACAACTGCATATTTCTTACCTTTTGGATACTTGATAGCATAATCATGAGAATGCAATACCTTCATAATCACCAGTTCTGTCCACATTTAGGAGAGTCCATGAAGACATGGGTTATTGTGGGTCATCTTAAAATTTCTGCCATCACAACTTATAATGAGGATTTGTTCCATTTGTACATCTATATGAAATTCTATGCATGACCTAGAACTAGGTCTTTCTTTTGTCCACTATGCACCATGCAGTGTATTATATGGAATGGTACCCAGTATTTGGCAAATGTGGTCTTTTGTGTTTTGGGTGCCAATTTTAGGCTCTCACCCAAAATCATTATTGACATATGGTTCATATTAGTATCAACTGTGCCTATTTTTAGAACCAAGCAGAAGACTCTGTGGTCATTTTTGGAAGTTCTACTGACTCTCTCCCTAAGGGGAAGAAACAATAACAACCATTTGTTACAAGTTTGGCTGTTCCTCTTGCTGATGGCTCACATTCTTCAGAGCTAAAAAATGTAAGCATGTGCTATTGGTTAGCAGGCCCATGAAGAACTTTGTAAAGAAGCAATGCCAAAATTCTGAAAACTGAAATTGCATCATCTTGTTTACAACTGGCCTTCTTGGAGACTTGAGGTTACCTAGCTGACTAAGGAGCATTGCCAGAATATTTCTATAGCAGCAGCAAGTGATTAAGTGGGTCAAGACAAGTCTATGTTTTTAATATAAGTATGAGTTAATTTTTTTGTAATATTCATCTAAAATAACTCATTATAAACATCACACATTTTCAAACTAGGCACTATATCATGATGTTCTGATAATTCACATAACACTTTATGCTTCTTTGTAGTCCTGCTTAAATTTAAGAATTTATTTTTCCTAATTCATGATGATATTAGCCACTTCTCTATAACAAGCTTAGATTACTTTTCCTTTAAAAAAATGTAAAGTCTCACCCAGCAAGCTTCAAGAGTCTCCAGGAATTCTCTCACAGTAGATTCTGTACTTCATGTTTTTATTGTCCATCTCTTTATGCCATCTTGGGATGGTATTTTCCCTACTGTCATTTTGTAAATTATGGGCTTGCTCCACTAAATTTTGTGAGCCATCGCCTCTTTGCAGAATATCACTGATTCATGTGGCAAAAAGTGATGTGTAAAGCTGAATAAACAATATGAAAGCAGTTCCAACATAAGGCTTGAATGATTGGAGATACAAATACTCCTTTTTTATTGTTTAGAGAAATAATTTTATGTGAAGAGAGAAAACTAAGCAAATACTTTCATTTAACATGTAAATATGATTTATATTTGTTTTCTCCTATTTATTCTCAACATCATTCTTCCTTTTTTAGTTGAAATTTTTTAATCCATATTTATTGTAAATAATTAGATACATTGCATGAGCAAGTCTTATGATAACATCCCCATTTCCCTCCTCCCTGTTCCCACCCTGCTGGGGGCCTTCCTACATGGGCTTGTTGGACCAGTGCATGGGGTAGGGGGATATGGATTATATCAGAGGTTGCCAGTTTTTTTCTCTCTCTCTCTTTTCCACCATTGCTCTTACAATCTTTCAACCCCCTCTTCCACTCAGATCCCTGAGTCATGGTGGGTGAGTTTTAGGTCTGCTTTACTGTTGAGATCTTAAGAATCTCTGGATTTCT